>OX578135.1:152526286-152711286 GCA_951213105.1 Amaurobius ferox | reverse complement strand
AAAATGGACACCTGCAAGGGTACTGGCGCCCCCTTAATGTTCGCCAACCCTTCCTTATGCGAAGCAAATTACTATTTTGTTAAAATTGAGTAAATCAAGTTAATATATGTTTTAAAACAAAACCTGTATATAATTTAACTGATATTTGTATTTATTGTGTATTGTCTTATATGAGGCATTTTCAGCTATTCAACCTGGAGTTATTATCGATATTCGAGTAAGTGGCGTTTTACGATCAGCGGCTATTTTTATTATGGTAATTTTTCAACGGAGGAACGCCACACTGCCTTCTCCAGCCTCAAGAAGAAAATTTTTTCGATCCAGGCTCCCTCAAAAGCCCGGACTTCCCACTCTAGTGGTGATCGTTCCCCCTTATGAGCGATCCTGTAAAAAGAAACTTTATATATATATATATATATATATATATATATATATACACACTGACTTCCAAAAGTTAAGCACACAATGCAAATTTTCATTTTTCGAAAGCGTATTTGAATTTGAGTGACTGATAATGGCTGTGGATGTAGATGGCAGTATGCAAATATCGTATGTTACAGCCAATCACGATGGACTGTCCGGATATATGCTAATTAGGCAGTCGTTGAAGATGCCAGCATTCTGAAGGGTTTGAGGAGGTGCGTTTAAATGCTGATACGAAGTGTTTATAAGTTTCGTAGATTTATTTTTGGTGATATTCGTGTTTCTATGGCTGAAAGAAGACGAATGACAGATAGTGAGCGCTGGAGTGGTGTCACATTGAAGCAGGGCAGTCAATCAAAGATGTCGCTATTTTCTTCGGTATTGATCATTCGGTAATTTCTTGATTACGGAAACAATTCCAAACACGTCAAACAGTTGTCAGGAGACCTGTGTCTGGTCGTACAAGGGTTATCACCCTCTCTGATGATCGGTATATTGCTATAGTAGCCAAACGGAATCGACGAGCGACCTCCCTAACTGTTACATCCATGGTTGCAGCGGCACTTGGTAAGACAATATCTGCCAGTAATGAGCGCCGAAGACTGCAAGTGAAGGGACTGTATGCCCGAGTACCACGTTTTTGTGTTCCACTAACCGTCCAAGCTAGAGGGGCAAGATTAAATTGGTGTCGTCAACATGTCAATTGCACAGTCTCAGACTGGTGCAACGTCCTGTTCACGGACGAGTCCAGATTTGTCCTGGAATCAGATGATAAGCGTGTAAGGTTTACCGTAGCAATCGCTCGACCGCACGTTGTGGGTTCGAGCCCCACGTAAGGCATGGATATTTGTGTTGTGGGCGCAATGTGATCCGCCCCCCTCTGGTGCGCCTGGGGCAACGTCAATGGACGGCTAAATGATTCACACTCTGGCCGCTGTAATAAAGGCGAATGACGAAGGTCAAAGTGCCTGGCCATTTGAAAAAAAAAGCGTGTAAGGTTCTGGAGAGAACGAGGCACACGCAATCAGGTCAATAATATCAACGAACATTACGCAGTCAAAGGTGGCAGCTTTCATGGTGCGGGCTAGAATTTCAATGGGATATCGCACAGAGCTGCACATCTTTAAAGGCGGTCCTGTGACGACTGTGCGGTATCGGGATGAAGTCCTAGACCCCATTGTGAGTCTCTACGCTGCAGCAGTTGATTCTGATTCCCTCCTTATGGACGATAATGCCCGTCCCCATCAAACTAACATCGTTGACGAATACCTGGAAAGCGAGGACATTTCTCGTATGAAGTGACTGGCGTATTCCTATGACCTTAATCCCATTGAAAACCTTTGGGATGCCCTTCGGCGTGCTGTTTCTGCATGTTTACCTCCTCCAGCCAGTCTGAGAGTTGGAAACTGCAATATTGGAGGAATGGCCATTGCTCGCATCTGTGATGGTTGATCACCTACCTCAATGACAGCACGGGAAATCGTTGTAAAGTTTGTGTGAAGCTCCGGGGTGGTCACATACCATATTAATGTAAGTTTGGTTTGGTTTGGTAGCCTTTAAACATCATTTTGTTAATGACTCAATAATATATATATATATATATATATATATATATATATATATATTTGGTTTTATCAGTACCCATCGTTGGTTGTAACTGCTAAAAGAAGTGTCTATTAAAAAGTTATTACTAAAAAAGTGACAGCTAAAATTGTGATCGCTATCTGCTGGCATCGCAGTTTATTCAAAAGTATCTTCCAATCTGCACATTACACTGTATGATCAAAAGTATCCGGACGCTTTAGATGCTGTGTTCTGTAACTTTGGCGATGTGAAGAACATGCTTGAACACACACTTTCCAGTAAAGTTTCGGTGACTAGTGCATTTAGGGAACCACCAAGATATTGGAAAAGTGGAAAAATATATTGATTACCCTGTATTATAAAAAGCTAGAAATGATTTGTAACTTTTTCACAAAGTAGTTAACTAGCTTTGTTCAATGTGTATAAGCATTTTCGTAAAACAAAAACGTATATTCATAAAGATATAAACGTTTCTTTAAAAAATAATCCAAATTTTGTTGCATGTTTTTTGCTTACAATATTCATAGATTTCAATCAAATTTCACGAAACTTACAGATCATTTGTCAACGTCCAAGAAAAACATTATACTTCAGTTGAAAATTAAAGCATTGAATATACGATGAGATATAATCATTTAAAGGAACTAAGTTTTTACTGCGCAGGCGAGAAACATAGCAATAGTTTTCTTTCATGATTTTGTAGTGAATACTGTAGGGTAACTTCTATAAAAAAATCCACGGGAATATCGTGAAAATTCACAAAGATATCGACGATATAGTGATCAGTTTTTCTTTGACTCCCTGAAAGTACCTGGATAATAAGGGGGTTTCCACAAATTGACATTTTACAAATTTATCGGACACCCTTGTTCTGAAACTGAACTAGTCAAATTTTATGTAAAGAATGATCAAAAGTCTCCGGACACCCATGTACGTGGTGGATTCTGGCAGTGACATCAAATTTCTAGTTCTCAGAGAGGCATAAAAGAAGTCAGATGAGTTAACAAATTTAATTTAAAAGCCAGAAAAGTAAAATGGAAGGAAAACGCGAGCTAAATGAGTTTGAACGTGGTGAAGAGATAGGTTGTCATCGCTGTGAAAAATCTATTCGTGAGATTTCTGTCATGTTACGAGTAGCCTGTTCCCCTGTACATGATGTTATCGTGATGCACGACCTGGTCGATCATTCCATCTAGTAGAAAGCTACCGGAGAGTGCTGAAGTTGAAGGGAGTTGTGAAAACGAACCGCATGTAATCGGCTGAAATAGTTTGTTCGGAATTTCAGGAAGCTTTTGGATGCAACGTCAGCACAATGACAGTTCGTCGGAAGCTGCGATGTCTTGGTTTTCATGGGCGTGCAGTTGCATATAAATCAAGCATTACCGCAACCAATGCCAAGCTTCGCTTACAGTGGTGCAAAGCGCGCAAAAAGTGGAGCATTCAGCAATGGCATCAAGTGTTATGGAGCGATGAATCACGGTACATTCTCTAGCAATCCGATAAAATCGGATTGCTAGAGAATGTACCGTGATTCATGAGCGCTTGGGTGTTGTTGTTGAAACCCAGACCGTCCGACCTACCAGAAAGGTGTAAGGTAACTGTTTGGACGGTCGGGAAGTGCCACCCAATTTAGACCGGAACCCAGTGGGGGAGGCATCCACAGGGACCGTACCCTCCTTCCCCTACCACCAACCTCTCGGAAGGACTTTCGGACCCACATGTTTAACGTGATCGTACTCCGCATGAACACGGCGGCAGTTTTGGCAGTGGCTGGAATCGAACCCGGGCCTACCGAGTGCAACTCCAGCGTGCTAACCAATGGGCTACCGCGCCCCGAGCGCTTGGGTGTTGTTGTTGAGACCCAGACCGTCCGACCTACCAGAAAGGTGTAAGGTAACTGTATGGACGGCCGGGAAGTGCCACCCAATTTAGACCGGAACCCAGTGGGGGAGGCATCCACAGGGACCGTACCCTCCTTCCCCTACCACCAACCTCTCGGAAGGACTTACGGACCCACATGTTTAACGTGATCGTACTCCGCATGAACACGGCGGCATTTGTGGTAGCGTGCAAATCTAGCGCGCAAACCACGGGGATACCGCACCCGAGATGGCCAACAGCAAGCGGTGTTCCGAGGTGGTCACCCACCAAGTACTAACCGCGCCCGATGCTGCTTGACTTCGGTGATCTAACGAGAACCGGTGTTTTCAGCACGGTACGGCCGTTGGCCCTCGAGCGCTTGGGTGTGGAGAATGCCACGTGAAATCCTTTTACGTGACTGTATTGTGCCGCAAGTTAAGTTTGGTGGTGGAAGCACAATGGTTTGGGGCTGTTTCTCATGGTTCGGGCTTGGCCCTCGTATTCCTGTGAAGGGAACACGGAAGACTTAAGAATATTTCGACATTTTGGACAATTCCATGCTGCCTGAATTTTGGCAACAGTTTGGAGTGTATCCATTCTTGTTTCAACAAGATCGTGGTCTTGTCCAAAAAGCATGGGCTGTTCAGAGCTGGTTTGCTGACATGGATGTTGAGGAATTGGACGGGCCTGCTCAGAGCCCAGATCTCAATCTCATAGACCACCTATGGGATGAATTGGAATGTCGACTGCGAGCTAGGCCAAAACGCCCCTCCTCGGCAGCAGAGCTGACTAGTATTCTTTTAAAAGAATGGCGTGCTATTCCTGCTGCAACATTCCAGACACTAGTGGATAGCCTCCCTGATAGAGTGGCAGCCGTCTTTGCAGCAAAAGGTGGCCCCACTTCATACTAATTTGTGACTTTTCTGATGGAGAAGCAAGACATAAAGGTGTCCGGATAGTTTTGATTAGATCGTGTATATGTATTTAGTATATTAGTTAATTGTATTTACTCCAGTTTAACTATCCTATGATTTACGATTTAAAATGTGAATTTGTGGAAACCCACTTATCGTCCAGGTAATTTCAGAGAGTCAGAGAAAAACTGATCGCTATTTCGTTGATAGCTTTGCGAATTTTCACGATATTCCAGTGCATTTTTTTTTATAGAAGTTGCCCTACAGTATTCACTACAAAATCATGAAAGAAAACTATTGCTATGTTTCACGCCTGCGCAGTAAAAACTTAGCTTTTTTAAATGCTTATATCTCATCGTATATTCAATGCTTTAATTTTCAATTGATGTATAATGTTTTCTTTGACGTTGAGAAATGTTCTGTAAGTTTCGTGAAATTTGGTTGAAACCTATGGATATTGTAAGCAAAAAACCTGTAACAAAATTTGGTTTTTTTAAAGAAACGTTCTTCATAAATATACGTTTTTGTTTTTTGAAAATGCTTATACACATTGAACAAATCTAATTAACTATTTAGTGAAGGTTACAAATCATTTCCAGCTTTTTATGATACTGGGTGATCAAATATATTTGTCCCCTATTTCAATATCTTGGTGGTCCCCTAAATGCACAAGTCACCGAAACTTTACTGGAAAGTGTGCATTCAAGCATGTTCAAATCGCCAAAGTTACAGAACACTTCGCCAAGTATTTATTTCGAAATTCGAAAAATATTCTAACATCCAAATTGCCCGGATACTTTTGATCATATAGTGTATGTCTAAATTTTGAACATTGTAAAAAAAAGAAGCAGTCAGGGAATATGATTTTCTATTTTTCTTTTTTGTTGCATAATCCATTCTAGCAACTGCCTTAAAACAACTCATTAAATGCAAATTATTATAAATCCTGCAAAATTAAATAATTATAATGGAAATTAAAAAGTATATATCTTACCTGACTTCTCCGTTGTCAATAATTCATTCAATTTAAGTATTCTCCTTACTATAATCCAATAAACCTTCGTGTTCTCTGTTCTCTGGAAGTTTCCAAAATAATGTTTCCCTTCTGTTGCCAATAGTGAAACATAATGCTTTTTTGCTCATCTTCTTTGTAATGACCAGTCATGCGGCTGAAAGTGAAACAAAGGACACTAGTCTAAAAGAGTGTTCTTGCATAACTTGTTTAAATTCCGGTGGAAAACAAATCTTGTGGGAAGGAGGCGTAACTCTTACTACATCGACAGAATTCAAGTGCAATGGCGTGCAAAGGAATTATAGAAAATAAGCGTTGGAGACTTCTTTCGATAAAAACGCTAGTAACGTGTAAAGGAAGTTACTCTGTTCGTGACAAGATTAGAATAAATTTTACACTAGACGGGTTATTTTCGTTAAGATTTAAATGCTCAAAACTGTCTAAGTCACGCAAGGACAGACGATTTTACAACTTTTTTGACAAGAAAAAAAAATAATTTTAAACGTCTCATAGAGCAAAACGGACAGAGGGATTTCTTTCTTAAAAATGTTTCCCTTGATAAGGATGATTTGAAGAATAGAAATTCAAATATTGCTTCTATAATGCATAGACAATTTATCAGCTTATTGCTTTTCTACCATACAGGGAAATTATTGTAATGGGGGGGGGGTCTAAAATCCGAATTCAAATTAGATCCACTAAAGGCAAAGAAATAATATCATATGAGTTCTACCTAGTCTTCCCAAATGGCTGCCATATGAAAAGATCACATACAGCCAACTTGAGTCGTTTATGGGTTTGTCATGGTTTCTTATGGGTTCTAATTTAAATAGAATCATTGCAAGGTCATCAATTAGCATATATTTATTTTTCACCCTCTTCCTTGAGTTATATTATTAACAACAAAGAACAACACAACTTTAGTAAAGATCATTTTTTATCACATGTAACTTCAGTAAAGATCATTTTATCACATGTAACTTTAGTAAAGATCATTTTATCACTTGTAACTTTAGTAAAGATCATTTTATCACATGTAACTTTAGTAAAGATCATTTTATCACATGTAACTTTAGTAAAGATCATTTTATCACATGTAACTTTAGTAAAGATCATTTTATCACATGTACTGAGCTACGAGGGTATTTCTGCTAGTAATAAATACAATGCGAAAAAAAGGCAACTATCTCTGTCTTTCTGTCACGCTTGGTGACAAATTTTGCAGACTTGGTGATAAATTTGGTGAATTTTTGTTAATTTGCTAAATTCTTTCATATTGCAGAATGTTCTAGAATTTCAGCAATTGGTCAAGTATTTCGTGAATTATCGAGGTTTTTGGAAATCTTGCCTGTCTGTCAAGCTTGATGACAAATTTGGTGAACTGGGTGACATATTTTGCGCAATATCGACAGGTTGCACCAATAAATTTCGGAAATATTGTAAACTTGGCGAAAATTCAAGGTCTTTGAAAGTTAATTTGAGGTTAATTTCTTTGATAACGAACTGTATGTATCTGTAAACATGCTAGCTGTGGGAACTGCGCTCGAGACATGTGTGAAAATTTTATCGATAGGACTCTGATAATAGCAACTTAATTGGCTCTAAGTTCTGCATTTCTTCTTCGGCTGAGACTAGTTTCATTACTTTTTTCGCCCCGTTGAAGTGTATTAGTTTCATTTCTCAATGCTTTTCTTTCAATAATTATCAACAGTTTCATTGGCATTTCATGTCGTCCTTCAACGTGCATTATGACAAATATAGCTAACTTCCCGTCTTAAAACCATCCCGAAATCAATTAAAACTTAAAACTATTTCTTTCTTTTGTTACCATTCGGCAAGAGTGCTTGACATTAAATAACGTATCATCATACTAAGTAAATAAAAAGTTTTGATGACGTTTTTTAACCATGGAGACAGAGTTCCCCCTTTACCTTCATGTTTTAATAAAAGATATAATTAAGGTTGAACTCGTTGCCATTCGGTAAACGATAATTAGGTCTTTTTATTGCCGCTGCGTACTTAAGCGAAACATATACTCCTGTCGCTTTTTGAAAAAAAAATATGATATTCTTGATTCAAAATGTAACTATTTTTACTGTCGTAGCTCTGGTCCTCCGTATCTAGGGGGCATAAAAATCCGGGGAATCGGCTGTCGAGGAAGCGGCCGTCGTACCGGTGAGGCAGCAAGGCCTCGGACTTTTCCAGGTGGCTGTGATCTCACGAACTGTGTCTATTCATGACCTGAGCCTAGATCCGGCCGGTGACCGGGGTCGGGCTTGGCGGGTGTTCTTCGGACCCTGCTCGGTGAATGATCCCGTCAAGAACGTGGTCCCCGGCTGCGGCTCTGCTGGATGGGAGATTGAACCCCGGTCGTGGAGAATGAATAGGCATAAACCTCAAGGTTGTCTTCTCCATTGACTTCGAATCTGCTCGTGTGACAGGTTACGTTCTTTTAGGGAGACGTATAAACTTTTCGTTTTTTTTCGCGGTCTACATGATTGTAAAGTAATTACTTTTTGTTAAATAGTCAAATAATAATTATGTTTTATGGGGGAGGGTACTAATACTAATTAATATGATTGATCTAGAAAGCTGCATGGTATGTGTGCATGGATTTTAGAAACGCTAGCTTTGCAGGCAAAAAGTTGCGAGGGAATCTTACATAATTGTATGCATCTCCATCATATACTGGGCTTAAAATTTTGTGTATGTACTATACATATTCAGGGTGTTTTAGCTTATTTGAACCCGCGTTTTCACGCTTCGGCCATTGGTTTTCGATACATACTTCCAATTTGAAAGTTTGTTAAAATTTAATACGAATTCCTTTTATATAAATTTTTTCTCGGTGAGTGGTATTTTTAAAAAAAATAAGGGTTTTAACTTTTTATAGGGTTCTTTAAGAAAAAAAAGTTCCAATTAGCAAGTTTCAGTACACAGAAACTAGTCTAAAGAAAAAAAAACCCTGGTGCAATCATCTGCAAAACAAAACAAAAAAATATATTTACAATAGAAGTAACACAAAAAACTACCAAAATAGGGAAAATTGGAATCGGAATTTCCCTCGATTGATGATGACTCTTGCTGCAGGAGCGAACCAAACTGAAACCAGACTTCCCATAAAATGCGTATCGGCGCAATTGCATTTGCAGCTGACCCTATTTATAAGAAAACCATTCCTGATTTTTTAATAAACAATAACTTGTCGAATGTTGCAGATAATTGCACAGGGCTTTTCCCCTTATATTAGTTACTGTACACCATACCACAAAATTTTTACTACCCCTATTTTTCTGAAAATTTACCAAAACAAAAAAAAATGTATGAAAGAATTATCATTTTTTTTAACAAACTTTCAAATTCTGTATGTGTCTAATTCGGTATGTGTTTAAAACCAACGGCCAAAGCACGAAGTCAGCTATGTTAAAACACTCTGTATATAATATTTTATTGCCTCTTATGTGATTTAGACAACACGAAATTAGAAATAAAAACATTTTTTACGAGATTACTTATACTCTGATGCAGGGGAAAACATAAGACAATGCCTATTTATCGAAATATCTGGAAAGCTTCCCAAAAACACTTCAAACGAAACACTGCATTAGATTAATTCGTTTCATCTTTGAAATATATCAGACACCTCTTTAGAAGATTAGATAGCAAACTGATTCAGTTCTTGTCCCACCATTCCCATTATATAAATCAGTAAGGGAGTTTCAAATATAAATAAAATGAAATACACAGGTTTGCCGTTAGTTTTAATCTGCGTGGCTAGGGGCATTTTATCACGGCCGGATAATGGTGAAGCGGTCGATTTAAGTCATTCGTTCGACGAGTCGACAATAAAATGGCCAACAGACAAAAAGTTTGAGTTGGTGGTCAATTACAATGGAACTACAAATACAGGATTTTGGTGAGTGGGTAATATAACTACTTCTCTCTCATTATGTAATCGATAAAGTTTCAAGATCGCGCTTCCATTTCCGATAACAGCATACATGGACTATATTCATTATTAGGAAACAATTTAACTGAATTATACAGAGCCGGTAAAAATTCTGAATTGCATAAATCTATAAAGCTCTCATTTGCTGCGGTTGAATTCATTCGCAGCGGTACGTCACAAGCAAGTGAGAAAGAGGCATGCCATATTTGGCGTAATTATCGCCCAAATACGATTTATGTTTCATTAAATTATTATATTTGTAATATCTTTTGAGAATTCATTACAAATTTCGGGTTTAGACAAATAATTTGTACGTTTTTAAAAGTCTGCAAAACTTTTGCATAGGCATACATATTATACACTGCAAAACTGTTTTAGTTTGGAGTCTGCATTTAATATAATGCACATACAGATAGTATTATAAACGTTCAATTGTACGCATTCAAGTTAAATTGCACGGAATTCACGCTGCATCTGAATAATACTGGCGATTGAAACACGAATGTTGATCCTTTAATTTGTGGAAAAATATTCATCGCAAGACATTTTGCACTACTAAGTGATTTTCCTTTTCCATAAAGCTGAAACTTGCAGCTTCTTAATGCATTTGAAGCCATTATTGAATCAGAGAACGAAAAGCAAGGAAAATGCTATTCAGTCCAACAGGTTGGGAAAGGAAAGATTTAACATATCGAGAACTTAAATAATCGATCCAAAAATTCGTGAAATCTGAGAAGGAACAAACATTGTAAATAAAAAAAGGCAGACAAATTCGGACGCCAACGTCAAGGGGAGTTTTATCTTTTCCCGGTTTTGCCTCAAGGGTTGCAAAAAGAAGAGCTCTCTGGACGTTTGATTCGTTGAAGGTATTACGACGTGCGTAGGCAGTAAAATAACAAAAATACACTAAAATTAAAACTGTAAAGTAATTAACTTCACAATAAATATTCAATATTTTCAAATTTTATTAAAAGTTTTATTAAACATTCATTCTTTCTGCCATGAATGGCAGGAATTGAAATGTCACAAATGTATTTTGTGATATTTTTAGGAATTATACTTTTATGACTGAAGGATCCACCTTGTAGTATAAACGCATACAATCAAGTTAAGTCAAGTCAAGTCAAGTCAAGTCAAGCGTTTCGAAAAATGGAAATACTTTAGAAACTTATATCTCCGAACCTAATAGATGAAAATCTAAAAAATTTTTACTTGTTGCATCAGAAAAAAAGTATCATAAACTTACAAAAATAATGTCAATATTTTGATTTTAAATATTTTGCAAGAACAATTTTTTTTTTAAAAAGAAAAAAAAAATCGGTCTAGCGAGTTTTTATTTAGAGTTTTATCAGAGTTTCATTCGAAATTTCTTCTAAACTATAGATATTAACAGTAAACGACAAAAATGTTCAGAGCATATCCATTTTTTATATCAATACTTTGCGAATTTGCCGACATCCACAGTTTAGCGAAATTGAGGTACATAGCAAGACTTCTTGCTGTCACTGCTGCTATTGGCTATTCCATGCTGACGAGTACATAAGCGTGAAATCGGTCCGTGGATGCGCTTATCTGCAATTGGAGCGCGAACGAAACTGTGAGTATGATGAAATTTTATTCTATTTCAAGTTGGTAGCACATAAAAATGGTAGGGAGATACGTCATTCATTGTAAAATCGCATGTTTTTAAAACGTGTTTCTTTTCCTACAATGCATAGATATTTTGAAGAGCAAGTGTTACGTGGATATTTGCCACACGTTCGGTTAGGGCGCATAAATCATTCCTAATATTCATTTTAATTAATCCCGACACTGGCCGTATCGTATAATAATTCCATTTATAAAATCAGTAACTTTAAATGAGAGGACATTGAGGACACCAAATTAAATATAAAAATAATAATAAATTTGTTTACAATGATTAAAATAATAAAAACCAATTAACATTCTAACTTGAAATAAAATACACAATATCATCTCACATAAATACTTTCCTTAAAACAATATGAACTTCCATATGTAATCTCAATAAAACAATATTAATTCCCATTACACAATTCATTCTCACAGATATACATCATCAAACACTTAATGTAATTAAAATTATCTGCTTAAAATATGAGTCTTTACTCATTGTTCAAAATACTTTGTCGGACTCCTGAATGATCGAGAGAGAGAGAGTTCGACACCAAACTGTAGTAAGTATCATGCATAGGCCTACCTCGGCTCTTTCCCGGAGAATCCGACGACCGGGTGGCTGCCCTGGATTTTCGACATCTCCGTAGTTATTTGGGACTTGTTCACACTCCGAAATTCGCAAATGAAATGTCGAACTTTTTACAAACTTCTAACTCTCTCTCGAATATCCCAAAATTGTCACCTCCTACACTTTTACGCCCCTGCTTATAATTGACTTTTCAATGTAGCCCTCTCCATACAATTGACCAGCATAGGGTTGCACCTATTTCTTATTGGATAATGCCATCATGGAGATCTGATGAGAGGTCCTGAAATTAATGACACAGCTGGCCCAACTTCCCACGATCTGAAGGCGCACTTGTACCCAGTGGCGGTCAAGAGGTCAATTTTATTGCTGGCCCCACATTTCGGCGCCCTCTGTAATTTTAGTGCATCCGTTCACGGAGCGAAAGAGGTGCTGGTCTATTTCCATTGCAGGTGGCTGGCCGGGGAGATTTGTATACATTGTCTAAAACACACAGGGACCATCTTCATACATGGTGATCTCCTTCTAAACCTTTCAATATTACATTTTGCTAGACATAACAATGTAACAGCAAGTATTGGTGGGAGGGAGGGGCTCAAAAACTGTCGATTCTACTGTAATTGGATTCGGGTGTTCTGATTATTTCTGAATATGAATCAACTTGTTTCCAGTTCTGTCTCTGTGTCTGTCGGCTCACTATGATTCGTATGGCATGGACTGGACGATTAGAATGAAATTTATTACTTGAATTAATAAAGACAAAAAGCCTACTGAATTTCAATCAAACTAGAGGAAGCTTCCTTCTCCATTTTGACAAATTCGTTCTCTGTACAAAACCGGAAATCTTAAGATAGACTTAATTTTTACCACTGAAAAACAATTTGCCAGAACAGGTGATCGAACTCAGGTCTCCTGAACAGTGTCCAGGCTGCATACTACATCTCTCTGCCCTGTCAAATTCCACTACAAAATATTTATGCTTTGCAGTGTCAAAATAAGAGTAACTTTCAACTACGAAATTCGGTACTGGGTTAGCTGAGCTCCCAGTGCAATGTACTTTAGCGAAATTTAAAAGAAATTTAATAGTGTTTCAGTTGTTTTATGTTTTAGCACGATGTTGAGCGATTTTCACGCAAATCGGTTCCACAACGACTGAAAATATTATCAGAGTTTCAATCTTAGCATCATCGGAAAGATCGAAGAATGTTCTTTCCAACGATTTCCAACCACACAACATTTACGATGATGTCACTGTCCCTTGCCAGATAGCAGCACCATATGCATGACGAAGAATCAATACTTTTTGTCTGACAGACGTCACAAACCCAATACTCCGCTCTCGAGTCTCGCGTTGAGGGTGCGCCCTTCTCACGCTCGACCAAGAACGTCTTTGACTAACAGGGGAACTGTGCAGCACGATAGTTCTAACGCCATACCAACCGATTGCCAATTAGTGCAACTTTTCATACGAAAATCATCTCGAATTAGATAGTTAGACCAAGAGATATCTTTTGGCTCAATCGTTTAATCTCTGGCATGTAATTTCACTAACTGCAAGCCATGGTTCATTCCCACGTCCCAATGGCATGTCCCAATAGTTCTCGGTCGACTCTGGATGGGACAAACTGACAATGTCAAACAATGATTGTTCTTTTTTTCAAAGACACACTTTAGAATATGGTTAAAAGGAATACATCGTATTTAATAATTTCTTTATACAGGTTGCAGAAAGAACATTACAGTTCTGGAATACACGTTGGAACGCATCTAGATGCCCCCTGTCACACAGCAAAAGGTGGATGGACGACAGACGAGATTCCGCTGAATCGTTTAATGGCCCCTGCCGCTGTCGTGGACATGACAAAAAGAGCTCAGCAAGACAAGGATGCTCTACTCCAAGTCGAAGACCTGCGAAATTGGGAACGCTTGGTGGGCAGGACACTGGACAACATGATTGTGCTCGTCAAGACAGGATGGGGACAGAAGTATCATGATGCCGCAGCATACCTGGGAAATGCTGATAATGATGTAGATAACCTGCACTATCCTGGTTTGCATGTTTACAATGTTTTTACCTACATGTGCGTTTTCCTAACTGTGCTTCACAAGGTACAAATAATTAAATGTTAATTATGGATATGGATAATGGATATTAAAATAAATTTTATCAGAATTCCTATTTTAACTGGATTATATCCATTACGGCTTTTGGTTTTAAATATTGCGGGAAGTACTGATATTTTTAATTTCTTCAGTCATTTGTTTTATTTTGGTAAAACATTTTTAAATTCATATATTCTGTTTAACAAATTGTTGAAACAGAATATAAATGGCACTGGTATATCTTCTAATATCATTTTAGCGCTTTAATTTTGACATACATTAATCCAATTTTATATTTTTTATACATTTGTTTACACGGGTCAAGAGGAATAGGATATAGGGGGCACAACAACCCAGTGGTTAGCACGCGGAGATTGCACTCGGACGACCCGAGTTCGATTTCTGCCTCTGCGCAAACTGTCGCTGTGTTCAGGCGGAGTACGATCACGTTAAACATGTGGGTTCGTAATGGTGTTATTACACAAGGCAATTTTTATTGCCGAACTTCGGCAATTCCGCCCGTCAATCATACTTTAGTCCCCTCCTCTTTAACAGGCCCATCCTCTCTAATGCCGCCGATTTCATTCCAAGAAGCATTCTTTAGTGTCGAAGTCGAAGGCCCAGACCACACAGCCAACCCTAGGGCTTACGGCAGTTTAATGTGTGGCCGGGAGAGGAGGTTAGCCGAAACCGTCCTCCAGTCAGTCACCAAGTTTCAGTCTGCAATTATTTAAAATTCAATAAAGTGGTTACATGGTAAATATATATACAGACAGTTTTAGAGTTTTACATAAAATACAGTGGGAAGGGAGGCAAAGAAACGTAGATTTTAACAAATTTTGAATTTTGAGGTAAAAATTAAATTATTTTCTTAAAATGAAATTAAATTTATGTAAAACGTATGGCCAAAAGAATCCGAGCAACCGCGGGAAAAGGGACAATACAGTAAAAACCAACAAAAGAAAGCAAAAAGAACATAGCTGAATAAAGGTTACAATCAGTTGAGGTAACCGGAAAAAGTTAAGTGCAATAAAGTTAAGTGCACTACATGTACATGGTAAGACTTTCAAATATATGAACAGCCGAGGAACACAGGGAAAACAGATATATACAACAGAGAAATATAGACAGGAAACAAAATATACAAAAGACGGACACCGAAAAGTGTAAGTACAGAAACAATAAGAGACAAACGCCTGGAACAGGGAGGACAACATTGACCGAAGAAAATTGAAAGCAGTTGGCACCAAGCTTGCTAAGGAACCTGATTGGAGATTTCTCTCGCAATTAAAACACAGTTTTTCAACCTATTTAAAAGAATTTTATTGGTTCTGACACCAGAGAACCAAGTCGCACGAAGATTATCTGGAGGACGGGTTAAGTGAAATTTTGAGGTATGGGGGCAATTAAAGACGTAATGATCTACGTCACCATATGAATTACAAAGACAATTTGAAGAACGTTTATGTTTGAAAAAATGAAGATAGTCAAGAAAAGGACCATGACCCGTTAAAAAATAGATTAAGAATTTGTTATAAATTTGAAAATTGGGGTTGACTTTGGGTAAATAGCTTAGAATTCTGGCAGGGTCATGAGTCCGGGGGGAAATATAATCATTAAGAAGAGATTGCCAATTTTTAAGAAGGAAAGATTTACAATTATTAATCAAAAAGGAGTAGGGAAAAGGTATAAGGAGTGGGGTGCCGGAGATCGTAGCTTGTTTGGCCAGTTCATCGGCGACTTCGTTGCCCTGAATGTTAGAATGGGCCTTGACCCAGGATAAGTTAATTAATGATTTGTAGGGGTGAGCATTAGTTTTAATTTTAGATAGAAATTTCGTTTTATTCTTGATAGATTTAAAAGCCGAAATAGATGACTGACTGTCCGAAAAGATGTTGATTTTTAAATTGTTTTTGCCGGCCCAGAGGATGGCCTGGTTGATGGCCTCAAGTTCGGCTTGAAAAACTGTGTTTCCAGTTCTAAGTTTAAAGGATAATGATTCGATCAGTCGATCATTTTCGAAAATGCATATTGATAAACCTACATTATTATCCAGTTTTGACCCATCTGTGAATACATTAAACCTAGAAAACGAGGAAGGGTTCGAGGAAGAAAAATTTAAAACACGAAGGGGAGGAGGAAGGCTAGAAAGAGAACAAAGGGAATCAAATTGATCAGGGGAGGGAATGGAGGGGTCCGAAAATAAGTTAAGTTTATGTTTCCAAAAGTTATATTTAATAAAAAGAGTTTTAATGACTAAATGGACAGGGGGAATACCGGTAATTGAAAAAAGAGAAATGTTCGAAGTTGTCCGAAAACCAGGGCAGATTTTTAATAAAAAGATTCTTTGTAATGAAGTAAGTTTTGAAATTTGATCCCGTGTGAGATTACCCCCCCAAACCCCAGATCCGTAAATAATAACCTTTTCAATTACAGTCAAGTACCATATTTTTAAAAGAGCTTTATTAACCCCCCAGTTATTCCCAGAAATTTTTCCAAATGTTGAGGACAACTTGAAACATTTTTCTTTTAAGTAGAATATGTGAGCGCTCCATTTTAAGTTATTGTCAATTATAATACCTAGGTAGTTAAGAGTTTTAGAAATTTTGATGGGTTTATTCTGAAGTCTAATACATCGATTATATTTTCTTTTGGATCTGTATTTGTTGATAATAATGCATTTTGATTTTTCGTGGGAAATTGAAAGTTTCAAGGAAGTGAGGGAATCCGAGATGAGACCAAGAAGCATTCTTTAGTGTGTTTTTTTTCGTATAATTTGAATCTTTTATATTTCACAGATGTCTTTAATTTGGTAAAAGTTCTATTATTATTTTTCCATCTCCAGACTTTAGCAATTCCGCCCGCCAAGGATACTTTAGGCCCCGTCTTTCTAACACGCCGCTCCTCTCTAATGCCGCTCCTCTCTAATGCCGCTCAGTTCATTCCAAGAAGCATTCTTTAGTGGGTTTTTTTTCGTATAATTTGGATCTTTTATTTCCCACAGGTATCTGTAATTTGGTAAAAGTTCTATTATTATTTTTCCATCTCCAGACTTCAGTAATTCCGCTTGGCAATGACACTTTAAGCCCCTCCTTTCTAACAGGATGTAACGTAGTAGCGTTGTAGTGCCAAGGAGCACTTAAGAAACAGCAGATAAAATTTTAAAATAAAACTTTAATGTATAAAAAGAAATATTTACAATTATATACACATAAGAAGGTGTAATTGCATATTCATTTTAAGTATCGGCTCTCGGCCGAACTTAGGTTCGTTAAGTTTTTCTCTCCTTCCTCCTTTGGCAGGTCAGAGATCACGGCTCTTCGGGGGTGGTTCCATCAGTCAGAAAAACGAAACGCAGTCCAAAGATTCCTTTCCCCGGTGTCATATACCACAAACTCCAGCACCACAGCGGTGGAAATTTAAACATTTTCCTTCTACATAAATTTGGCCGACACTGGGGAGTGTGGATGGGAAAAATATATTTGCCTCTCATAGCAGTTTCGTAAACACTAACAGTTTTTTCGAAACCATTAAGTAACAGTACGTTACAGGGTCCTTCTTGTCAAATTCCGGCGATATCAGGAAGCACTCATTAGTGTGTTTTTTCGTATAATTTGGGTCTTTTATATACCGCAGGTGTCTGTAATTTAGTAGAAGTACGATTATTTTTTCCATCTCTAGTTTCTAACGTAATTGAGCTGCTTCGATGTGCTTGCATTGCAGTAGCTATCGCCATCTTGAATGCAAATGAGGAGAGGAAAGGCGGAGCTGAGTGACGTCCAATTTTATCGTCCTCTGATTGGTTCGCTGCTTAGAAATTGAGCAATTTTTATTGTCGAGTACGAACGAATTGCGGCAATTCGGACGCAAGATTTCTTCCCATTGAAATGTATGGTGTTGCTGAAAAATGCTGGAAGGAATTGCTCCGTGTAATAACACCATAAGTCCTTCCGAGAGGTTGGTGGTAGGGGGAGGAGGGTACTGTCCCTGTGGATGCCTCCCCCACTGGGTTCCGGTTAAAATTGTGTGGCACTTCCCGGCCGTCCAAACAGATATCTTACACCTTCGGGTAGCTCAGGCGTTGTGGATCAAAAGAAAGAAATATCTGCCTGTGAAGATAATTTTGTATAGCAAGAGCAGAGGTTATTATTCTGTTTTTTTAGAATTAAATTAAATATTATAGTGCTTTGAATAACAATGTTATTTAGAATACTAAAAGAATTTGTATATATTTTAAACCACGAGTAATACCTGGTATATATGATATTATCTATATAAATAAAGTTGTAAGTTGATCTTCTATCAGTCTGTTTATTGTTTCAGCACGAGAGAACTCGCCTCATTCCTTTTAGTTAGACTTATTTTAACATTTGAAAAAGAAAGTCTCCAAATATTAAAAGTTTACCGCAAATTATGACTTTTAAGTTTCTTTAAATTATATTTTCGGTAGGAAGAACGGATATACTGCTAATGTGAAAGTATTATAAAGTCGAATGAATTCCAATGTAACTTCTAATTATGATATGATTATCCCATTTTCTATATATAAAGACTGAAGCATCTACACTAAAATTTGACGAACCGCAAGTCTCAGCTCAAATTCGAGCACATCCCTAAAAATACTAGAATCAAAAACTGTATAGGCGAAAATATTTTGGAGATATCAAATGAAAATCAATCGAGGCCATTTTGAGGCCTTATGAAACGTTTCGTCCCATTGACGATAACGAAACATTATTTTTCGACGCCTTGTAACTTGCATACCCCCCCCCCCCCCCCCAACTTTGATATTTGGTTGAAGAGCGTTTATAGATTTTGAGTCACGAGCTCACTCCCCTTTTGTTAATTGCGGAGAACTCGAGGGTTCATTTTTGTTGAGCTTTGCTAATGCTCAACTTTGTTGCTAGTTTGTGAATTAAACACATTTATCACAAAACTACGTAACATTTAATAGACAAAATTTACATGTTCTCGATTATTACGAAATAATATAGCATTTAATTGGATCCAGAGTCCCATCATATAGTGCATATACACACATCCCCCCTCCTCCCTCTCCCTCCTTCATTTTCCTAATCAAAATTAGAAAAATCGGTCAAAAGCTTTTTACAAAGCTATCTGCTTTTTAAAAAAATAGTTTGGAGAGAGTGTTACATTCTATTTATAAATTTATTAAGAAAAACAAGAGTATAGAAAAATTTCCGAAAAAACATACCGGAAAATTTTCCCATTTCCGGAAGATTTTCGGTGGAAAATTTTCAGATCCACATCTCTACTGCTAAGCATACGAATATTTTGCTTTGGAAACGTATGGGCAAAATTCTCCGTGTGACATCGCGTGCCTAAGCTCTATATAATTAGAGAACCTTCGTTATTTAACCTGCCCGGATGTCCATTCTACCAATCTCCATTGATTCGCACTCATTCTTTTCACCCTCCAGAATCCATCTCCTGACCCCACAGATCCAAATCTGCTTTTTCATTTTTGCCACTGACTATGTCAATTCCTTCTCATATGCAATACTCATCTCTGGTTTCATACCAGCTCCCCCTACCAAAAGTGAATAGCTAATAGCACTTTCAATACTTCCTGAAAGAAGAACAAGAAAGATCAATCATGCTTAAAGCATTCATAATGAAACACTTTCCAACTTCAATGCAATTTTATTTAAACATGTCTAAAATGCAATACATTCCTCGGTAATATTTTAAAACTTCTCACAATACTACATTGATTTATTATATTTGAAAACTTCCTTCATCGAAAAAAATGAACTTCATTCAAATGACGGCATTGAAATATAAATTGTCTAGTTTAAAAATCTCTAAAATGTGATATATTACTTGATAATAATTTCAGAATTATCATAATACCACGATAATTTCTTGTATTTAAAAACTTCATCGAAAACAACTGAAATTCATTCAAATGACGTCATAGAAAAAATAACACGCCTGGCTCTCTCTACAAAAGCAGCATTTCATTCATAAATAATTTCCCATTTACGTCATTCATCACAATACTATAATAATTTACTTTATTTAAAAATTAAGACCATGGAGCTACAAGTAATTAAACTCTACGCGTAAAACTTCATCGAAAAAAATCGTACTTCTCTTTATAAAATCAATGAATATTTCATTCATATCAGCTACGCAGACTCTATGAACTAAATTATTTTGTGTTAAAGAAATACAGCGATTCTAATACAACTCATTCTACATATTTTGCTGTTTACATTTTACATAGGTGAAAAATAGGCTTCGTTGTAGAAATAATGAAATTTGGATGAGCATTTAAATTCAAATATATTGTAATTGCGTTGTTTCAGTATGTAAATGCATAGAATTTAAGCAAAAATAAAGCAGTTTTAGGACGGATACAACACTCAATATGAATTAAAAGGAACTTTAAAAATCACGATTTTGAGACAAGATGGATGCCATATATCATTTTGAAGTGGATCACGTGATATTTTCATATCATGGTCACATGATTGCTTCATATAAGAGGTGTTATTATTATTTTAATTTTTATTTAAAAAAGTACTGAATATATTTCGCTGATTTTTTTTTATATATTTCATGGCACAATTTGAATATTACCTAAAATTTTCGAAGCAATTTGTGAATTTTAAATCCGCTTAAAAATTGTTTGAAAAATTAGGTCCCATAGGGCTCAATGTATTTCATTCTTTCGACCCGGGTTCAATCCAAAACTAATTGCGTGATATTATTCATTTATATTCCCATAGGTCCTACAGACCGTCTGAACAACATACTAAAATTTCATTTTGATTAAGTCATTTTTACGGCAGTTATCGCGATAACGGACAGACAGACAGACAGACAGAATGAACAAAGTCATAAACACTTTTCAACTTTGTTGTAAAGTGTTAAAAAGCAAACACATGGAAATTATGTGACAATTGTTTCGAGGGAGTTTTCATCACTCTTCATCAGGTCAAACAGTGTCTTTACTTAACAAATGTTAAGTAAGAACTAAGGTGGGAGGCCAAAAAACAGTGAAATACATATATTTACCCCGCTTTAAAATGCATTGCCACGGATTCTAACGCTCATTTATTAACACTTTACAACAAAGTTGAAAAGTGTTTATGACTTTGTTCATTCTGTCTATCTGTCTGTCTGTCTGTCCGTTAGCACGATAACTGCCGTAAAAATGACTTAATCAAAATGAAATTTTAGTATGTTGTTCAGACGGTCTGTAGAACCTATGGGAATATAAATGAATAATACCACCCAATTAGTTTTGGATTGAACCGGGGCCGGCGGGATTAGTTCTGTTTCTTATCGGGCCTATGCCTGCGGCGCTGCTGTTGCTCGTGACGTCATAAAGTACATCCCATAATTTGCAACTTCAGTATGTGGTTGAAAGTGAGATACTGTTAATATTGACGAAGAAACGGATATATCCTAATAAGGTAAGCTATATCGTTATTATTTTTATTATCTAGGTAATAATAATAATGCATGGTGTTGTTAATTTCTAAAATTTAAGGGAAAATGTAATCAATTTGTCCACTTTTTTCAAGATACTTAGAGTGAGGCACATGCAGTATAGGTCTAACGAACGTATCACCGAAAGGGGTTTGGTTTTCTTTTAAGTGTATTTTTAATATCTAGAACATGATTAGAAGTGATTTATAACTAGATTCATGGATGTCAAGAGTTTAGGTAGCGTAATTTTTTCAAATCCAACTTCAAATTCGTCCGTTGAACGAGTATTTTTGCTACGTAAGAAGTTGATGGAAATCGCTTAGATGTTAAATGTGTAAAATGTCTGCTTCAAATGAAAATACATAATCAGTTAATATGTGCCGAAATATATAAAAAAGTTTGGGGCGATGAAAATTTGCTGAGTCAAATATCGTCCAATAGTAAATACTTGTGAATTTAGCGTTTTTATTGGCTTTTGTGAAATAAACGTTATTTAGATGTAGACGTAATGTAGATGGGTTGGAAAGAAGATAGTGTGGCATATATATCCCAAATTTAACAAACCAATTATTTTAGAGGCATCATAACTTTATATTCCTTCAATATATTCATAAAATATAAAAGTCATAGGGGGGCCTACATTGTAATAGTATTTAAATAAGTATATATTTAAAATATTCAGTGTTGTTCCTGAAATCTATCTGATTAATATAAGTCTAGATAATATAATATAGGCCTACAGTTAGTAGAATCAAATTAACAGAATCTACATTGCATTGTTTAAAGCCAATAAGAGAGAGAAAAAAATATATATATCAATGATTTAAAAAAAATTATGATTAAAATTTTAATATACATTTATTGTTTACTAATTTATAGTGATTATAAATTTACACCTATTGCATCCAAATAAACTCTCTTATAACAAAAATGTACTTTCTACTTTTCTTCTCAACTTAAAAAATATGTTGTAATATATATATATATATATATACAGGGTTGTAGTGGAGGGTATACAGCGGTGTATGCCGTATACCCTCTGATTTTTCAAGCAAATTCCGTATACCCTCTGCTTTTTCTTAAAAACTATGTACACGCTTTGCAAAACGCTTTGTTTAATGAACAACATAGTAACAGATTTGAGATCATCTTTATTGATTTCAAACGTCTCCAATCTAATGTTTATTAATGCAAATGGACCACCTATAGAACACTTACAACCAGAAAAATTTGTAAATTCTTGGTTGGCCAACCATCGCTCTTCAGTTGACAATAGATCAAGAGTATGCACTACAAAAAAAGACACAGAAACGGATTTCTCTCGTCAAGCAGTTTGTTGTTGTTGAGACCCAGACCGTCCGACCTACCAGAAAGGTGTAAGGTAACTGTATGGACGGCCGGGCAGTGCCACCCAATTTATCGTCAAGCAGTTTGTAAAATATTTCAATGAAAATGATAGAGGTATGCCTGATCTCCGGATTTACCAAACTCCCAATAACTTGAACCTTGTGAACACGAATTTCTGCTTAAGTCGAGGTTTCTTCAAAGTTCCACAATTCCTTTCCTGTAATATAAAATTATTAGGCTTTTTTTTCTCGATAATTTGAATTTCGATTGATTCGAACATTTCCCCCGGTCCTTTGAATATACCCCATAGGCACCCGGAGGGGGGAGCGCAAGGGGACGATCAACCCCTGGGTTATGAATTTCCTATATATATACATGTATGTGCGTGTGTACATGTTTTTTTGCCCCCCCCTCCCCCTGGAAAGTGTAAGTAGTAAGTACATGTTTCGCCTCCCCCTGGAAAAAATTCTGCATGCACCCATGGTATACCTCTGTTTTTTTTACTACTACAGCACTGTATATATATATATGAGACGGTGAGCGGTACAAAAGCCCAACCACCAAAAAACATTTTTTGGAGTTAACCATACTAAATGACTTCTGAAAGAGTTGTTTTATCAGATGGTAAAGTTTTTAAAATTATTTAAACGCTGTGGGAGGCATTAATCTGTTTCTTCACTATTGAGAATGGGAGCACATGTGTATTAAATATAAAAATGTGAAATACACAAATTCATATTGGCACCGAAAACTTGCAGATGACAACACTCAGCAACCTTAGTGTTAAAAGTAGAATTTTCAAAACTTCACATCACAGGTGAAAATCGTCTGTCAATAAGTAACGTCTAAAATTATTTTCGTTGAAAAAAAAAAAAACAGGTAAGATTTAAGCTATTAAAATAAGTTTGATAAAATTGTTTGTCATTGTAATACAGTATTATATTTAATATTTAACCGATTTATTCAAATTTATTAAACTATTTCTGTTGTAAAAAAGCGTATCACCCGAAAGCGATTTTTTATTCTTTTTAAAATTATTACTATTTGAGACTACTGTCTTTTCCTGTCATTCACGCTAATCTCTGCATTTTATTTTACCAAAGCAGGGATTTCAATTTAATCTGAAAGTGCACAATAACGAAAAATAAATATTTTTATATCACAACCCTGCTGTCAATTACAAATGTAACTTCCAAAATAGTCGTTCATAATGGGCGTGATCACTTATTGATGCTTAAAATATAAATCTAATGTCTGTATTATTATTAAGTATGGATGCATATTATTTTTAAGTATATATATATTATTAAGTATGTATGTATATTACTATTAAGTATGTATTATTATTAAGTATATATATTATTAAGTATGTATATTACTATTAAGTGTGTATTATTAAGTATATATATATTATTAAGTATGTATGTATATTACTATTAAATATGTATGTATATTAATTATTGTATAGTAGTATTAAATAAGTATTAATATTATATTAATTAATAGTATTAAATAATTATTAATAGATATTAAATATTATTATTAAGTATGTATGTATATTAGGATATATGTTATGTAAATCTGACAGTTAAAACTTTTGAAAGACCTTATTATAAAAATGTTTTAGGAGAACTATGTAATTAGAAATTGAATTAACTCTGCCCAAAAGCATTATTATATATGTATAAGAGGTCATAATGTGTTTCTGTGCATTAGGTTACTTAAGAACAAAAGCCAGATTTTTCAAGTAAATGAATTTTATGAAAAAATAAAATTCAAAAGGTTAAAACTTGCCATTGAATCTTTTAGAAGAAAAGGGGAAAAAAAACTCGTAACTACGGACGGAAATATTCAGTATTTTTTTACTTTACAATCTTATTTATATTCCTTCTTTACATATATAATTTGTTTTCGTTATATTTATTTAATTAAATCATTTTTACTTCAACCAACTTCTATCATTCTAAAATATCGACTCCATAATCGACGCTGATTAAGAACTGGAGCAAAGTGTAAACGCCGTAGATGGGATGTAAGTTGTGACGTCACAAAACCTGCATCTAGGCCCGATAAGAAGAAGAAATCCCGCCGGCCCCGATTGAACCCGGGTCGAAAAAATGAAATACATTGAGCCCTATGGGACCTAATTTTTCAAACATTTTTTGAGCGGATTTAAAATTCACAAATTGCTTCGAAAATTTTAGGTAATATTCAAATTGTTCCATAAAATATATAAAAAAAAAATTCAGCGAAATATATTCAGTAGTTTTTTAAATAAAAATTAAAATAATAATTACACCTCTTATATGAAACGATCACGTGACCATGATATGAAACGATCACATGACCCACTTCAAAATGATATATGGCATCTATCTTGTTTCAAAATCGTGATTTTTTTAAGTTCTTTTTAATTCATATTGAGTGTTGTATCGGTCCTAAAACTACCTTATTTTTGCTTAAATTCTGTGCATCTACATACTGAAACAACGCAATGACAATATATTTGAGTTTAAATGCTCATCTAAATTTGATTATTTCTACAACTAAGCCTATTTTTCACCTATGTAAAATGTAAACAGCAAAATATATAGAATGAGTTGTATTAGAATTCCTGTATTTTTTTAACACAAAATAATTTAGTCCATGGAGTCTGCATGGCTGATATGAATGAAATATTAATTGATTTCATAAAGAGAAGGACGATTTTTTTCGATGAAGTTTCAAGCATAGAGTTTAATTTTTTGTAGCTCCATGGTCTTAAACAAAATGTTTAAATAAAATAAATTATTATAGTATTGTGATGAATGAAATGAATGGGAGAAAGTTATGAATGAAATCCTGTTTTTATAGAGAGATCCAGGCGTGTTATTTTTTTTATGACGTCATTTGAACGAATTTCAGTTGTTTTCGATGAAGTTTTCAAATATAATTAATTATCGTAGTATTATGATAATTCTAAAACTATTACCGAGGAATGTATAACATTTTAGAGATGTTTAAACCAGGCAATTTATATTTCAATGCCGTCATTTGAATGAAGTTCATTTTTTTCGATGAAGGGTTAAGTTTTCAAATATAATAAATCAATGCAGTATTGTGATAAGTTTCAAAATATTACCGAGGAATGTATTGCATTTTAGACTTGTTTAAATAAAATTGCATTGAAGTTGGAAAGTGTTTCATAATCAATGCTTTAACCATGATTGATCTTTCTTGTTTTATTTCATTTTATTTTACATTTCATAATTAGAAGTTAGCACAAATTATATCGTGATTTAAAATCGATTGATCCATTTAGAGAAAAGGGTCCTTAATTCCTAATTTCCTCAATTCCATGGAGTGATCTCTTGTGTCACACCAAAAGTTAAGATTTAATTTTATTCAACTCATTATTCAAATACGTTCACGGATTCTAACGTTTATATTTTTTATTTAACTCACTATTGTTGAGCGATTTTTGAGGCAGCATGGCCGTGGGTTTCACTACTACTATTAATATTAGTAATTACTGAATCCCAAACCGTAAAAATCAGATATGGTACTCAATCAAACTCATACTTGGCAGAATAACATCATGCAGTGCATACAGTATTTTTTGTTTCGCGTTTGATATTCACTAGCTTCATTTTATTTTCTACTCACTCTGTTATTTTAACTTTAGGAGTGTCCTCCCAAGCTGCTACATGGCTCGTAAATTACAGGAATATCTATGGACTGGGGATTGACACTCCGTCCTTGGATCACGGACCTTCCAAGGACAAGAACTTGGAGAAACTTCCACCATTCGTATCTAACCTCTATGTATTCCCTATGAAGATCAAGAATGCAAGCGGAGCACCTGTTCGAATAGTAGCAGTCAATGATGGAAATGTCCAACAGCAAAACCCAGGGGAGCGTAGAGACTATGAGCTGTAGGGAGCAAGACGAGATCAGAATGTACGGAATGAGAAAAAGGTTTTTAATAAATGACTACCACATATCGTACTCTTTCTTCAACAGTGGCACAAGTAAAAAAAAATTCAATTTGCATGAGTACGTTCTGTAAACACTCAAATTCTTAAATTATTTAAAGATTAAAAAATTCTTAGTGAAATATACTCAGTGCTTGATTTGCTATGAAGCGGCCACTTCCGGCCGTCAACTCTCACGGGTCCTTATTACTTTCCTTATATACATAATGTATAAGGAAAGTATTGTGACGGGGTCGAAAATTCGAATTCGAGTTTTCGACGGGAGAGCTCGTTTCAAACATCCCTGATCACGAATCAAACATTTTTGAAGTGATGTCTGTGTGTGTGTGTATGTGTGTATGTGTGTGTGTGTGTGTGTGTGTGAAAGTATGTGTGTGTGTGTGTGTGTGTGTCAGTGAGTCTGTGGAGACGATAACTGACGAACGAATGGACCGATTCAAACCAAATTTGGTACAAAAATCACAATCCGTAAACACTGGAAGCCTATTGTTTTTATACGTAATCGAATGTTCAGAACCCCCCTAAATTTTCGAATAAAATTTTGAAAAAATTGTCAAAAAATCGAAACCACCAATAAAGTTACGCAAATAGACATTTCTTATGTAATTTTTCATTAGAAAACGATTGACATAAATTTTAGAACGCTAACATGAACCGTTCTTGAGATATTGCACATTTTTCAAAAACATTATTAAAAAGTCATATAAAATGAAAAAAAAATATTTCCTATTGAGAAACATGTTCACTTTTCATATGTAATACCATGCGATAAATTGGATGACATCACTCTCGTGGATCTAGCTCGTTCCATTCATGAAAAAAAATACTTTGAGTAATACTTTTGTATTTGAACGCCAATAGGCATTTATCTGCTGTAAGAACAACTTATTTCTTCGTCCATAACGCTTGGCGAAATTTTGGCGACGAATTTGGCGGAATATCGCCAACTTGGCGACTTATTGAAATGTTGCCAAATTAACGAAAATCTTGCCAAATGGATAAAATTGACGCTAAATCAATGAAAATGACGACTCATTGTCGAAAATTCAATATCTTGGAAAGAATATTAGTATCTACTATAAGAAAAAACCTATTTTTTTACTGAAAAGTAGTAAATTCATTACATTATATAAGGAAAGTCATGTGTTGCCCACATCAGATTTTTTTTCATGTAATTATCTCTTTTTTAATGAATTTTGAAGCTTGCGTTGTTTATTAGTTCAGCGATCAAGTATAGAAAATTTTGTTTATCTTTGATGAAGCCGATATCTTCAGTCAATGAAACAGCCGATATTCTCCGGAGTATGAAAAATTTCGTAAATTTATAAAATTTATAATACAAGCAAATATTACTAATTTAATTTCGCATGCTCATTGTAACAATAAAATATGCTGGTTATTATGTTCCTTTTTTTATGAAAGTTCATTCACAGTTTTGCGTTTCAGGCTTCCAAATAAGTTTATTGAAAGATTGCAAAAACATGGCATGAAATTTTTCAATAAATGAAAATTTCTTCTCGTGGTTGAGCAAAACAAATATTTTTGTGATGTGCATTTTTTTTTAAATTTTATTTTTACTTTTTAATTAAAGTTAGCATACTGTTATTTAAAGGACTCATACACCTAGGTCGGAACCGGTCACACACTTTGCTACCGAAAACCCTTGGGTTGGTCGTGTGGTCTGGGCCTTCAACACCTAGGTCGGAAACACCTACGTTGAGCATCGTTTCTTCACCTTTTCTACAGTTCGGCAGCTGATAGCATTTACGGGATGAGCCGTCTGCTGGTCTTTATCACCTAAAACTGGATGTCGTTAACCCGATACGTACGAAAACTTAATCATCTGTATATGACTCTCTCTTCTACCGGTACTGCGCTTTGCATATGGCTACGTTCATTCCTTTATGGTGTTGCAATTTCACTTTTGACGAGTTGTTGTTGGTGTTGAAACCCAGACCGTCCGACCTACCAGAAAGGTGTAAGGTAACCGTTTGGACGGCCGGGAAGTGCCACCCAATTTAGACCGGAACCCAGTGGGGGAGACATCCACAGGGACCGTACCCTCCTTCCCCTACCACCAACCTCTCGGAAGGACTTTCGGACCCACATGTTTAACGTGATCGTACTCCGCATGAACACGGCGGCAGTTTTGGCAGTGGCTGGAATCGAACCCGGGCCTACCGAGTGCAACTCCAGCGCGCTAACCAATGGGCTACCGCGCCCCCACTTTTGACGAGTGTATATTTCGTCCAAATATAACTTGACAAATGGAAATATTGTTAACATCTGCTAAGTAATATACCACATAATATTAAATAAGTATATTAACTCAACAATTTGGCTCCATTTTCGTAATAGTCGCCTAGGTCGCCAAATAAATAGACAAGTGTTACATAGTTGATGATACCCATTTCTATGTAATTTTTTAGATAAATTTATTTGAAAAGTGTAGAATATTTCGAGAACGGCTCAAACTGTCGTTATAAAGTTTGTGTCATTCGTTTTAGCTTAAAAAATACGTTAATATGATTATTTATTTAACATTGTTGAATGCTCAGATTTTTTTCAAAAATGTATTCAAAATTTGGGAGTCTACCGAATATTTGATCACGTTTAAAATCAATTGATTTCCAGTATTCAAGGATCGTAATAATCGTACCAAATGTTGTCCGAAACGTCCAATTCGTTCGCGAGATATCATGCGGACGTGCGCTCACGCACACACACACAAACGTACACACACGCACACACATCAACTCAAAAATGTTCTATTCAAGTCCAAAGATGCCTGAATCGTGCTCTTCTGTCGAAAACTCAAATTTTCGACCCCGTCACAATACTTTCCCTATGCATACATATATATCCCCTTAATGATAATGTCTGCCTTTGCCACTGAATCTCCCATCTAATTAAATCTAGATGTCTCGCTAAAAATAATGGAAACCATTTCCATTCGCCCTGCAATACACACATAGATTATGTAAAGGGAACTTTTTGGTGGGGAGGAGGGGGGGGGGTAAAAATTTCAATTCAAGAGTCGAGAAATACAAGATAGTATTTTCATAAATACACGTTTTGAGCATTCCTTAATAAAGCCAACCGTCTTTCAATGCCTGTGTGTCTATAAATACAATACTCTTTGTGCAAAGGATAAGAAAAACTTGGGCAACGTATAAAAGCATAAATAATACAATAATGCGGCATATAGCTGTTTCGAGGATACGCTGGATCCCCTGAGTCAGTGAAGAGAACCAGGAAACCCGAAGTCCAAAAGAGCCCATTCTTCTTTTGGACTTCGGGTTTGCTGGTTCTCTTGCACAGAAGAAGGGGGATCCTGCATATCCCCGAAACAACTGCATGCTGCATTATTGTATTATTTATGCTTTTATACGCTCAGATTTTTCTTGTCTGTGTGTCTATCTGTCACAGCCTCCTTCTTCGAGAAGAAAAGAACAGAGCTACCATATCAGTAAGGGCCAGTCATAAATTTTAACAGGCTGGTGTGGTTAATCTGTTTTTACTTTTTTTTATCCTGAAAGAAGAAATCGTTTTTGTCTCCGAAACCTTGTTCATAATTTTAAAAACTGTTTATTCTGTTACTAATAAAGAATTTTAACTTCAAACTTTTTAAAAGTTCCAATAATTCTTAAACAAAGGGCTAGATATTCTTAGTAAAATTCCACAATTTTGATTGGCAGATTGTGAAGTTTTAACAGCGATCTAATCTGCCATTTCTCCATCCAGCAATATTTTATTTCGATCGTTAGAGTATAGAAACAAATCAAAACGAGGCCTTTATAACATTGTTACTTTCCTTATATACATAATGTATAAGAAAAGTATTGTGATGGGGTCGAAAATTCGAATTCGAGTTTCCGACGGGAGAGCACGTTTCAAACATCTCTGATCACGAATCAAACATTTTTGAAGTGATGTCCGTGTGTGTGTGAAAGAGTGTGTGTGTGTGTGTGTGTGCGTGTGCGTGTGTGTGTGTGTGTGTGAAAGTGTATGTGTGTGTGTGAAAGTGTGTGTGTGTGTGTGTGTGTGTGAAAGTGTATGTGTGTGTGTGAAAGTGTGTGTGTGTGTGTGTGTGTGTGTGAGTGAAAGTGTGTGTGTGTCAGTGAGTCTATGGAGACGATATCTCACGAATGAATGGAGCGATTCGAATGAAATTTGGTACCAAAATTACAATCCGTGAATACAAGAAGCCTTTTGTTTTTAAACGCCGTCGAATGTTCAGAATCCCCCTAAATTTTCGAGTGCAATTTTGAAAAAATCATTAAAAAATCAAAACCTTTAATAAAGTTACACAAATAAGCATTTCTTATGTAATTTTTTCTTAGAAAACGATTGAAGTAAACTTTAGAACGCTAGCATGAACCGTTCTCGAGATATTGCACATTTTTCAAATATATTTATAAAAATCCTATAAATTAAAAAAAATATATTAACTGTTGAGAAACATATTCACTTTTCATATGTAATATTGTGCGATAAATTGGGTGACATCACTTTCGTGGATCTAGCTCATTCCATTCATGAGAAAAGATACTTTGAGTAATACTTTTGTATTTGAACGCCAATAGTCATTCATCTGCTATAAGAATAATTTATTTTTTTCTCCATAACGCTTGGCGAGATTTTAGTGACGAATTTGGCGTAATATCGCCAACTTGACGACTCTTTTAAATATTGCCAAATTAACGAAAATCTCGTCAAATGGATAAGAATGACGCTAAATGAATGAAAATGACGACTAACTGACGAAAATTCAATATCTTGGTAAGAATATAAGTATCTACTATAAGGATAACCTATTTTTACTTTCCTTATATGCATAATATACAAGAAAGATCAATCATGCTTAAAGCATTGATTATGAAACACTTTCCAACTTCAATGCAATTTTATTTAAACATGTCTAAAATGCAATACATTCCTCGGTAATATTTTAAAACTTATCACAATACTACATTAATTTATTATATTTGAAACCTTAAACCTTCATCGAAAAAAATTAACTTCATTCAAATGACGGCATTAAAGTATAAATTGCCTGGTTTAAACATCTCTTAAATGTTATACATTCCTCGGTAATAATTTTAGAATTATCATAATACTACGATAATTTACTATATTTGAAAACTTCATCGAAAACAACTGAAATCCATTCAAATGACGTCATAAAAAAATAACACGCCTGGCTCTCTCTATAAAAGCAACATTTCATTCATAAATAATTCCCCCATTCATGTCATTCATCACAATACTATAATAATTTATTTTATTTAAAAATTAAGACCATTGAGCTGCAAGTAAGTAAACTCAATGCGTAAAACTTCATCGAAAAATATCGTCCTTCTCTTTCTAAAATCAATGAATTCATATCAGCTAAGCAGACTCCATGGACTAAATGATTTTGTGTTCAAGAATTACAGCTATTCTAATACAACTCATTCTTCATATTTTGCTGTTTACATTTTACATAGGTGAAAAATAGGCTTAATAGTAGAAATAATCAAATTTGGAAGAGCATTTAAACTGAAATATATTGTCATTGCGTTGTTTCAGTATGTAGATGCACAGAATTTAGGCAAAAATAAAGTAATTTTAGGACGGATACAACACTCAATATGAATTAAAAAGAACTTTAAAAATCACGATTTTGACACAAGATGGATGCCATATATCATTTTGAAGTGGGTCATGTGATCGTTTCATATCATGGACACGTGATCGCTTAATATAAGAGGTGTTATTATTATTTTAATTTTTATTTAAAAAACAACTGATTATATTTCGCTGAATTTTTTTTTATATATTTTATGGAACAATTTGAATATTGCCTAAAATTTTCGAAGCAATTTGTGAATTTTAAATCCGCTTAAAAAATGCTTGAAAAATTAGGTCCCATAGGGCTCAATGTATTCCATTTTTTCAACCCGGGTTCAATCCAAAACTAATTGGGTGATATTATTCATATATATTCCCATAGGTCCTATAGACCGTCTGAACAACATACTAAAATTTCTTTTTGATTAAGTCATTTTTATGGCAGTTATCGTGCTAACAGACAGACAGACAGACAGACAGACAGACAGAATGAACAAAGTCATAAACACTTTTCAACTTTGTTGTAAAGTGTTAATAAGGAAAATATTGTGACGGGGTCGAAAATTCGAATTCGAGTTTTCGACGGGAGAGCACGTTTCAAGCATCCGTGATCACCAATCAAACATTTTTACATTTTTGAAGTGGTGTGTGTGTGAAAGTGTGTGAAAGTGTGAAAGTGTGTGTGTGTGTGTGTGTGTGTGTGTCAGTGAGCCTCTGGAGACGATAACTGACGAACGAATGGACCGACTCGAACGATATTTGGTACAAAAATCACAATCCGTAAACACTGGAAGCCTATGGTTTTTATACGCAATCGAATGTTCAGAACCCCCCTAAATTCTCGAGTGAAATTTTGAAAAAATCGTCAAAAAATCAATACTGCTAATAAAGTTACGCAAATAGACATTTCTCATGTAATTTTTCATTAGAAAACAATTGACATAAATTTTAGAACGCTAGCATGAACCGTTCTCCAGATATTGCACATTTTTCAAAAAAAATTATTAAGAAATCATGTAAAATAAAAATAAAAATTCCCATTGAGAAACATGTTCACTTTTCATACGTAACACCATGCGATAAATTGGGTGACATCATTCTCGTGGATCTAGCTCGTTCCATTCATGAAAAAAAATATTTTGAATAATACTTTTGTATTTAAATGCTAATAGTCATTTATCTGCTGTAGGAATAACTTATTTCTTCGTCCATAACGCTTGGCGAGATTTTAGTGGAATGTCGCCAACTTGGCAACTTTTTTAAATGTTGCTAAATTAACGAAAAACTCGCCAAATGGATAAAAATGACGCTAAATCAATGATGACTCAATGATGATGACGACATGGAAAATGACGACTCGTTGAAGAAAATTCAATATCTTGGAAAGAATATTAATCACAATTATATGAATAATCTATTTTTTTACTGTAAAAGTAATAAATTATATAAGGAAAGTCATGTGCTGCCCACATCAGATTTTTTTATTCATTGTATTATGTAAGGAAAGTCATGTGCAGCTTCAGATTTTTACTTTTCTTATATACATAATGTATAAGGAAAGTATTGTTGTTGGTGAGACCCAGACCGTCCGACCTACCAGAGAGGTGTAAGGTAACCGATTGGACGGCCGGGAAGTGCCACCCAATGTAGACCGGAACCCAGTGAGGTCGGCAACCACAGAGACCGTACCCTCCTTCCCCTACCACTAACCTCTTGGAAGGACTTACGGACCCACATGTTTAACGTGATCGTACTCCGCATGAACACGGCGGCAGTTGTGGCAGCGTGCAAATCCAGCGCGCAAACCACCGGGCTACCGCGTTCGAAATGTGCGAACAGCACGCGGTGTTCCCAGGTGGTCACCCACTTAAGTACTAACCTCGCCCGATGCTGCTTGACTTCGGTGATTTAACGAGAACCGGTGTTTTCAGCACGGTAGCGCCGTTGGCCACAAGGAAACTGCTGTGACGTTGGCGAAAATTCGAATTCGAGTTTTCGATGGGAGAGCACGTTTCAAGCATCCCTGAACACGAATCGAACATTTTTTAAGGTGATGTCTGTGTGTGTGCGTGAAAGTATATGTGTGTGTGTATCAGTGAGTCTGGAGACGATATCTCACGAACGAATGGAGCGATTCGAATGAAATTTGGTACAAAAATCACAATCCATGAATACTGGAAACCTATTGTTTTAAAATACAACCGAATGTTCAGAACCCTCCTAAATTTTCTTCAAAAAATCAAAACTTTTAATAAAGTTACGCGAATGGACATTTCTTAAGTAATGTTTCCTTAGAAAACGATTGACATAAACTTTAGAACGCTAACATGAACCGTTCTCGAGATATTGCACATTTTTCAAATAAATTTATCAAAAAAAATCCCGTAAATTAAAAAAAAATTTTAACTGTTGAGAAACATGTTTACTTTTCATATGTAATATCATGCGATAAATTGGGTGACATCATTCTCATGAATCTAACTCGTTCCATTCACAAGGAATACTTTTGAGTAATATTTTTGTATTGGAACGGAAATAGTCATTTATCTGCTATAAGAATAGCTTATTTCTCCGTCCATAACGCTTGGCGAGATTTTGGCGACGAATTAGCGGAATATCGCCAACTTGGCGATATTTTTAAATGTTGCCAAATTAACGAAAATTTCGCCAAATGGATAACAAGAAAGATCAATCATGCTTAAAGCATCGATTATGAAACACTTTCCAACTTCAATGCAATTTTATTTAAACAAGTCTAAAATGCAATACATTCCTCGGTAATATTTTGAAACTTATCACAATACTGCATTAAGTTATTATATTTGAAAACTTAAACCTTCATCGAAAAAAATGAACTTCATTCAAATGACGGCATTGAGATATAAATTGCCTGGTTTAAACATCTCTAAAATGTTATACATTCCTCGGTAATAGTTTTAGAATTATCATAATACTACAATAATTTATTATATTTGAAAACTTCATCGAAAACAACTGAAATTAATTTAAATGACGTCATAGAAAAAATAACACGCCTGGATCTCTCTATAAAAACAGGATTTCATTAATAACTTTCTCCCATTCATTTCATTCATCACAATACTATAATAATTCATTTTATTTAAACATTTTGTTTAAGACCATGGATCTACAAAAAATTAAACTCTATGCTTGAAACTTCATCGAAAAAAATTGTCCTTCTCTTTATGAAATCAATTAATATTTCATTCATATCAGCCATGCAGACTCCATGGACTAAATTATTTTGTGTTAAAAAAATACAGGAATTCTAATACAACTCATTCTATATATTTTGCTGTTTACATTTTACATAGGTGAAAAATAGGCTTAGTTGTAGAAATAATCAAATTTAGATGAGCATTTAAACTCAAATATATTGTCATTGCGTTGTTTCAGTATGTAGATGCACAGAATTTAAGCAAAAATAAAGTAGTTTTAGGACGGATACAACACTCAATATGAATTGAAAAGAACTTAAAAAATCACGATTTTGAAACAAGATGGATGCCATATATCATTTTGAAGTGGGTCATGTGATCGTTTCATATCATGGTCACGTGATCGTTTCATATAAGAGGTGTAATTATTATTTTAATTTTTATTTAGAAAACTACTAAATATATGTCGCTGAATTTTTTTTTATATATTTTATGGAAAAATTTGAATATTGCCTAAAATTTTCGAAGCAATTTGAGAATTTTAAATCCGCTTAAAAAATGTTTGAAAAATTAGGTCCCATAGGGCTCAATGTATTTCATTTTTTCGACCCGGATTCAATCCAAAACTAATTGGGTGATATTATTCATTTATATTCCCATAGGTTCTACAGACCGTCTGAACAACATACTAAAATTTCATTTTGTTAAGTCATTTTTACGGCAGTTATCGTGCTAACGGACAGACAGACAGACAGACAGACTGACAGAATGAACAAAGTCATAAACACTTTTCAACTTTGTTGTAAAGTGTTAAAAAGAGATATATTATGTAATAAATATCTTTCCAAGAGTTTAATCATATTGTATATGAGAGAGGCAACACATTTTAAAATAAATTTGGTAGATAACAATTTTTCAAATTTTTTTTAATTTTATATAACTCTTCATGATATACTTATTTGATGGCATTTTTAATGCACTTTCCTATGTCCTAGAGGAAATTTGGTACACAGCTTAAATTTGTTGAACATTTTATTTTACAAAAATTTGGTGGATCTTTAAATATAGATCATACATTTTTTTCGAAATGACCTGCAAATAATCCCTGTCCACTTCTATAAATCATTGTTGTAATATTGTTAAAAATTCTGATATGGACAGCACATGTCTTTCCCTGCAGACTCATATTCACGTTCTCTTTATATTTTCAATAATAATTTGAGTTTATCTGCACAAAATAACAGCCATAAGTATTTTAAATGACATTGAATTTGCACGTTAAACTTAAATTTGGTTTTCATTTGATAGCTGGACTTATTGCCAAAGGAGGCGTAGCGAAAACGCGAAAAAACTAGAATATCTCAAAAACGGCTAGTCCTAGAGCAATGGGGTTAGTATTATTCCTTTTGTTGTCAAAAATCACGTATAAAATAGGAATTTAATTGATATAATTGAGCACACGTAGTCTTTTATTTTTATATTTAACGATTTTTGCGGGCCATTTCGCAATAATAGCCCGTTCCCTTTTCCCGAATCGTACTAGAAAAACCTACAAATGATTTATATACCAAATTTTGTTAAATTTGGTATATAAATCACTTGTAGGTCATTGAAATATTATACACTAAATTTTGTTAAATTTGTTCCATTAGTTTTTAGCTAGAGTGGATAAAGGTAATTTTTGCCGGCATTTCGCAAAGAAGGCCGATTCTTTTATTATGAATCGTACTATAATCTAATGAACATCAGGATTTCCCACAAAAAACATACCTACCAATTTTATGAAATTCGGTCTATTAGTTTTTCAATAGAGTGGATATAATATCCTCACAGACACACAGAAACATACACAGATACACCCTTACACACACAGACGTCTTCCTAAAAATAGATTTTTCGTGTTCTAGAAGTCCCAAAACGTGTAGATCCTTCGAAAATTCGAGTTCCGATCTTCGGCACGATTCCAATACTTTGAATACACACACACACACACATATATTTTCTGTGTATCTGTGTATTATCTGTGTATCTAAATTCCGTGTCTACGCAATTACAATAGTTGTGATTTTAAATGATCCCTAAACTTTTATTATTTCTTCAACGAAGCCTAATTTCAACTTATGCAGAATGCAAATATCTCAAGTGATTTTAAGGTGAGTTACATAAGAAATGCTGAATTTTTTTCACCCAAAATTATTAGCTCTGGAGTCTGGAATAAAAGTTATATGAATGAAATATTTATTGATTTTGCATAGAGAATCAGATGATTTATATTTTGATACAGTTTTAAATATTTAAGTATAATAAATTACTGTAGCACTGTGATAATGTAAAAGATATCACCACTGAATGTATCACATTTTAGAAATTTTTAAATGAAATTGCATTTCAGTTGGAAAGTGTTTCATAATCAATGCTTATGCATGATTGATCTTTCTTGTTTTAACTCTAAATGTAGTAAATTCATTGCATTATATAAGGAAAGTCATGTGTTGCCCGCATCAGATTTTTTTATTATAAGTAGAGATTGTGTAATGCAGAGTGTGTGTTTGAAGGGAAGGTTTCCGCGGCGATCCACTCGGGAACGCTTCCGGGACAATGCACTCCTCAAAGGGATAGACAAACCATGAATGTTTGAAACAGGAATTTAAATGGAAAATCTATCACCATGGTTTATCTTTCACGTTTTTAAATCAACAATGAAAAGCATTAAGAAATCAAAATGGTTATTTAATTTAAATGCGTTTGTTAATGTTTATTATTACTTTTTCGATTTGAATAATAAATAAATGGATATAAAAATATATCTTATAAATGAACGGTTTGGATCTTTATTTTAATTATATTAATTGCAGACTGCGTGTGTTGGGGGGTAAGGAGAAAGAAAAAGGAACATTATGATATACTAAAACACTAACATTCTATCATTCAAAATATTCTAAATTCTCAAAGTTCTTAAAACCTAAATGTCATCTGAAAATAAATCTGAAAGTGCTTCTAAAATATCTGAAATTTGTAAAGTTCATCTAACCTGAAAACATTCTAGAAATAAACTGAATTCTTAAATAAATTGAAAGTAAATTGAAAGTGGACCTATTGACCAGTTTCCCTACGTGTACAAATATGTACTCTTGTAAAATATTAAAAATGGCACTTTACCTAAAAATAAAACATTAAAGTAAAAGAGAGAGAACACAGATTTTAGGTTTTCAAAAATCTAACGTTTATTAAAATTTTAAACTTCACTTTTAAAATAATTTCCAAAATATTTTACATCTCATTAACTAACAAATCCAATAAACAACTTAAATAAATAAATAGAATGGAATGGCCGGTCGTATAGTGGTAAAAAAAAAACGTTAGAATATTAAATTTTAAAGTTAACAATATTAAACTTATACAACTATTTATCAAAACTAAAATTTGGAATAAAAAGAACATAAGTTAGCCAGAAGGGAAATTTAGAACAAAAGTTAAACTTAACCTCAGGTTCAGGTGACCTAAAATATATAAGTCTAAAGGGGTCTTATTCTACTAACACAATTAAACTTTAAAATAAATAGTCTAAACCGACAGAAGCAAATAAAAATCAGCATTTAAAAGATATCACCCGGATGTAGAGCCGTCATGGAACATGCTGGATGCATCAGATCCCAACAGATGAGACGAAGATGGAAAGGCAAAAGTCCAATCGCTTAATCACGAGGAAAACTATCCATTCCTTTTCAAAAGAAGGGCCGTTCACACGACAGCAAGCTCCTCAACGTCGAAAATTCGATCAGCACCAAACCTCAATCAACGATTTCTTCATCGGAAACAATGGACACTTCTTTACACATCAGTACTAAACGCCGAGCATATAGTCCAGTAATTTCATATGGAAATGCCGACTCAATACGTCATTTAAAGAATGCACACTGACAACGATAAACAACCGCCTAATTGGCGTCAGAGCACTTCTCAAATCCACATGGCAGGCGAGAGCTTGTAGACACAATAATTTCGGATGCTCCCAACTGTTTAGAATAAACCTCGCCTCCACGGCGGGAAAAACAGATTGAAGACGCTACAACTTCATAACAGATCAGACGTTTAATTAGCCGGGATAAACATTTTATTTTATATGCAGCGTTAAGAGTACGTCACTTAAGTCATAGCAGGAAACAAGAATCGTGGGCTGGACATCGTAAATTAAACACGAACAAACTTAAAAGTCGCGAAAAAAGACATTCCACAGAATGTGTGCCTAACGGCACAGGACAGCTTAATAGCTTACATCCCCTTGTTCTAATCCATAAGCAGAAGAAAAGTGAAAAAGAAGAGAAATGGAATTTTAGAGCAGACGAAAATTAAAAAGAAATGAAGTGAAACGATTTGGAAAATACGAATTCGGCAACAATTTAAATATGGACGATTCTGAAATATTTAAAAAGCTGAAAATAGAATAAAACTGTAAAATTGCGGTGAATTAACCAATTTTTAACCGAGAGCAATAAATTTGGAATCAAATTAAAGGGAATAAAAAGGGCAATAAATGGAATCACAAATTAGCCAATTTAAATAAATTTAAATTGCTAAAACCTAAAAAGAACGAACTTTCGCCGTTTTTAAAACAAAACCTATGGAATAGAACATATTTGGAACAGAAGAATATCAAAAACCTAAACAATTGGAAAATGGATAACTAAAAGAGAATGACTATGTAAATAAGACCCCTGAACACGTTTAAACAAAAACAAAACCCCTAAAATAATTAAATATCCAAAGGTATAACCCAACAACTCCTTCGAACGTCCCAAAAAAATTTTTCATTTGAAAAATGAAAAATTTTAGCTAACACATGACAAAATTTCGCGAAACGAAGGAGAAAAGAAAAATCAAAATTTCAACCACAGCTGTAACATGAGCCATAAAATCACATAAAAATCAAATTCCTTATAAATAAATCAAAAATCAAACAATAACTTCACTAAACACTCTCATAATATCAGATCATAAATTTTTCAACTCTAAAATAAACATGTAGATTCAACATTTCAACATTAAACTCTCTAACTTCATTATAACTTTACATTATGAAAATTCATCAAATCATTTTAAAATGCTCCAACAAATACGTCATCAAAGAGAAGAAACAGAAAAATAATAAACAGATCTCCATATCATTAGCTGTCATGAATAAACATAAATTTTAACAAAAACTTTGGACCAGCCAAAGAATTCCAATAATCTAAACAATAAATTTTGAAATGGTACCTTCAACAAAACAACCAATAAATACAAATCATCAAATTCATCACCATCTCTATCTACTCCAGAAAGAAAACAATCATTCGAAGCATATTACTCTATTTAAATAATATCAATTTTGGTTCAAGTTACAAACAAAAAAAAATTTGTGGAATATTTACCCCAAAATAACAAACTCAATTCCCTAACAATTTGGAACTGAACACAAATTTAACCGACTTGCTTACAAATTATACTATAAACTGATTACTTGGCAAATTAGGTCGTTTAAACGACAAATATACACTAAAATGACCTTATGCATCATTTTACACCAATATCAATAAACGCGATTCCACTAAATTTTGTGCAACATCTTGCACTCTCAACAACAATAAACTCAAATATCATAACTGTATCTCTCTGGAAATCTCAAAAATTCTCATAAAAATCAAAAAAAATTAAGACAAGGGGCCGAGGGTTGTGAGTCCTCTCAAAGGTTGTGAATCTTTTTTGAACCCAAAAAAATAGCACAAAAATATCCATCAAGTAGTACATTTAAATTCACTAACTGCCAAGTGTATCACATTACTTTAAACAAAATACCAAAGAAAAAATCATGTTACAAATCCCCATTTAATTTCAAAACCAAAAGAACTCAAAATTGCATTGCACAATTTTAAATATTCCACTTAAAAAAAATTTAATTCTCCTATAAATAAAATAAATTTTCCACTTTAACGACCAAAAATTTTAAAGACAGTATTAAAAATATCAGATTTAGAATTAAGAACAAACAAACTGATTTTATCACCACTCTATTTGAGTGTGAAAACCAAACACATGATCAATATGAAGAACAAGATAACTGAAGTTGACATTTATGTCACACTCATATTGGAGTGTAAAAAACACCTGCATTACCCAATTTTTCAATAAATCACCAGTATTTCATCATCTACATTCACACATCAGTGAGCAATTAAATCTCAATTCCAAATCAGAACATACAAAATTCTAAGTCGAAAAACTACAGCTTTAATTCTATACAATTTAACTTAATAAAAAAAAATATTCTCATTAAATTTACTCAATTAATTTTACTCTATTTCATCAAAACAATTCTTAGTGTTGCAGGGAGCGTGGGTTACAAGAACAACAAAATAAAAAAATTTGTTAATGAGATGGGATTAGAACAAAAAATGTAAATACTACAAAGGTGCGTTCTTCAAGTACCTAAAACTTCCTAAACTTATGAATTAAATTTAATTTCAAACTACTTCAAATAATAAAATTCAAATCAAATTAACTTACATTAAGGAATGCTTAAATAAAAATTCTAAATGAAAAAGTCAAATTCAAAAGTTTCCTCAAAAAATTCTAAATGAAAATATTTAAATCAATCCTAAAATTTCAATTTTAATCAAAATATTAAAGTAAATTACTCTAATTTAGTTTAAGAACATTCTAAAATATCCAGCCTTAGTTTAAAATCTTATCAAAATCTCAATAGTAATTACTTTTAGAATAAACAAGTATGGAATCAGTTTACGGAAATTTCATTTTTAAGAACAAAAATTATTAAGAACATATATTACAGTTAGCATGAATAAGCCCCTAGACTGGTCAAACGGCGCCAATTGTTCGGTTAATATTTCGGAAATTAATGGATAATTAATTCCTAACCATTCGGAAATACGCCAATTGTTCGGCCGTGATCGTATAGTGGTTAGTACATTGCGTTGTGGCCGCAATAACCCAGGTTCGAATCCTGGTCACGGCACCAATTGTTGGGGGGTAAGGAGAAAGAAAAAGGAACATTATGATATACTAAAACATTAACATTCTATCATTCAAAATATTCTAAATTCTCAAAGTTCTTAAAACCTAAATGTCATCTGAAAATAAATCTGAAAGTGCTTCTAAAATATCTGAAATTTGTAAAGTTCATCTAACCTGAAAACATTCTAGAAATAAACTGAATTCTTAAATAAATTGAAAGTAAATTGAAAGTGGACCTATTGACCAGTTTCCCTACGTGTACAAATATGTACTCTTGTAAAATATTAAAAATGGCACTTTACCTAAAAATAAAACATTAAAGTAAAAGAGAGAGAACACAGATTTTAGGTTTTCAAAAATCTAACGTTTATTAAAATTTTAAACTTCACTTTTAAAATAATTTCCAAAATATTTTACATCTCATTAACTAACAAATCCAATAAACAACTTAAATAAATAAATAGAATGGAATGGCCGGTCGTATAGTGGTAAAAAAAAAACGTTAGAATATTAAATTTTAAAGTTAACAATATTAAACTTATACAACTATTTATCAAAACTAAAATTTGGAATAAAAAGAACATAAGTTAGCCAGAAGGGAAATTTAGAACAAAAGTTAAACTTAACCTCAGGTTCAGGTGACCTAAAATATATAAGTCTAAAGGGGTCTTATTCTACTAACACAATTAAACTTTAAAATAAATAGTCTAAACCGACAGAAGCAAATAAAAATCAGCATTTAAAAGATATCACCCGGATGTAGAGCCGTCATGGAACATGCTGGATGCATCAGATCCCAACAGATGAGACGAAGATGGAAAGGCAAAAGTCCAATCGCTTAATCACGAGGAAAACTATCCATTCCTTTTCAAAAGAAGGGCCGTTCACACGACAGCAAGCTCCTCAACGTCGAAAATTCGATCAGCACCAAACCTCAATCAACGATTTCTTCATCGGAAACAATGGACACTTCTTTACACATCAGTACTAAACGCCGAGCATATAGTCCAGTAATTTCATATGGAAATGCCGACTCAATACGTCATTTAAAGAATGCACACTGACAACGATAAACAACCGCCTAATTGGCGTCAGAGCACTTCTCAAATCCACATGGCAGGCGAGAGCTTGTAGACACAATAATTTCGGATGCTCCCAACTGTTTAGAATAAACCTCGCCTCCACGGCGGGAAAAACAGATTGAAGACGCTACAACTTCATAACAGATCAGACGTTTAATTAGCCGGGATAAACATTTTATTTTATATGCAGCGTTAAGAGTACGTCACTTAAGTCATAGCAGGAAACAAGAATCGTGGGCTGGACATCGTAAATTAAACACGAACAAACTTAAAAGTCGCGAAAAAAGACATTCCACAGAATGTGTGCCTAACGGCACAGGACAGCTTAATAGCTTACATCCCCTTGTTCTAATCCATAAGCAGAAGAAAAGTGAAAAAGAAGAGAAATGGAATTTTAGAGCAGACGAAAATTAAAAAGAAATGAAGTGAAACGATTTGGAAAATACGAATTCGGCAACAATTTAAATATGGACGATTCTGAAATATTTAAAAAGCTGAAAATAGAATAAAACTGTAAAATTGCGGTGAATTAACCAATTTTTAACCGAGAGCAATAAATTTGGAATCAAATTAAAGGGAATAAAAAGGGCAATAAATGGAATCACAAATTAGCCAATTTAAATAAATTTAAATTGCTAAAACCTAAAAAGAACGAACTTTCGCCGTTTTTAAAACAAAACCTATGGAATAGAACATATTTGGAACAGAAGAATATCAAAAACCTAAACAATTGGAAAATGGATAACTAAAAGAGAATGACTATGTAAATAAGACCCCTGAACACGTTTAAACAAAAACAAAACCCCTAAAATAATTAAATATCCAAAGGTATAACCCAACACGTGCATCACTTTCATTTATTTTGGCAAAGAGTTTTCAAGCTTATATATTGTGTTTAGTTAATAAATTCATTTAGCCGATTGCTGAAACAGAAAAAAAGTAGACCGTGTATATCTAATAATACAATTTTAGTGTTTTCATTTAGTATATACAAATGGGATCAGGATGCTTTATTCAGATCTGGAAACTCAGAGCTACGAATTTGGCTGGATATCCCTAACTTGGCAACTTTTCTTAAACGTTGCCAAATAGACGGAAATGTCGCCAATTTTTTTTAAAAACGACGCAAATCAATGAAATTTATTTTGTTTTGTTAGAAGAGAGTACTGAAACGATGTTTCGTTTGCATTTGTCTATCAGTTCGACCGTCCTACTTAGTAGCACATTATGCAAATTTTTAAAATGTCACCAAATTGATATAAATGTTTGTAGATCCATAAAATTATTTTGAATTTGGTAAAATTGCGCTAAATAAATGAAATGAATTGTGTTTTGTTAGGGGATAGTATTATGATGATGTTTAGTCAATTTGTCACCAAGTGGGACTGTTAGTTCTACAGTCCCACTTGTCGATAAATTTGGCGATTTTTTTAAAATGCTGCTAAATTGACAAAAATGGCGTCAAACCTTCCATAGAGAGCCAAACCTTCCATTATTCAGATGGTATTTTTTCCACCAATTTATTTGAAGGAAATGATATTATGTAGCTTAGCAACGGATTTAAATCCAATGGGTTTATGCAACAGACGATTTTTATTAAATCTTTTCCGATATGAATAAAGAAAATATGTATCTATATAAATAAAACTGAAAATCTGTCTGTCTGTCTGTTTGTCACATCATCACGGGAGAACGGCTGAACCGAATTTAATGAAATTTTGTGGGTAACCTAGAAATAGACCCACTTAAAATTTAGTCTGTATTTTGAGTTTCTACGAGCAGTGGTTCTCGAGATAGTAGTAAAAAACGAAATTTTCGTTTGTCTCATCATCACGGGAAAACGGCTAAACCGAATTTAATGAAATTTTGCGGATAGTCTTGAAATAGCCCCCCATAAATTTAGTCCAAGTTTCGAGTTTCTAAGACCAGGGGTTGTCGAGATATTAATGAAAAACGGAACTTTCCCCTAAGAGTTCTACTCTCCAACTCCGTGGTTTATCCAAACGAAAAGGATGAAAATCGTTTGTTTAAAACATCAAAATGAAATAAAACTTTATTTCCGAGTTTGGTGCAGGATTTTTGCATTAATTAGTCACTATCGGAAAATATAAATTGTTTAAAACATGAATTTAAATGGAAAAATCTACCTCCATGGTTCATCTTTCACAAGCTTTTACTCAACGAGGAAAAGTATAAAGAAATCAAAATGGTTAAATTTCGCATTTTATGAGGAAGGTTCTATCTTATATCATGTTGCTCGGCAACGGAATGAAATTAAATGTGTTGTTAATATTTATTATTATTTTTTTCTATTTGAATAATAAATAAATAGATGTAAATATATATTTCATAAATGAACGGTTTGATTGTTATTTTAATTATATAAATTGCGGACTGCGTACATCACTTTAATTTATTTTAGCAAAGAGGTTTCAAGCTCATATATTGTGATTAGTTAATAAACTCATATATTGTGTTTACCCAATAAATTCCTTTAGCCGATTGTTGAAGCAGAAAAAGAGTAGAACGAATGTATGTATCCTCTAATACAATTTTTGTGTTTTCATTTAGTATATACAAACGGGATCAGGATATTTTATTCTTCAGATCTGCAAATTCAGAGCTACGAATTTAGCGGAATATCTCTAAATTACTTGGTAACTTTTCTTAAACTTTACCAAATTAGAGGAAATGTCTCCAAATTGATAAAAATGACTCATATCAATGAAATTAGATTTGTTTTTTTAGAATAGAGTACTGAAATGATGTTCCTGTCCTGTAGCATTTGTCAGTCAGTCCATCCATCCTACTTAGTAACACATTCAACGAATTTTTTTAATATCACCAAATTGATAAAAATATTTGTAAATCTATAAAAATATCATGGAATTGATAAAATCGCGCTTAATAAATGAAATTAATTGTGTTTTGTTAGGGGATAGTATTTTGATGATGTTTCGTGAATTTGTCGCAAAATGGGACTATCAGTTCTACAGTCCCACTTGGCGATAAATTTGGCGATTTTTTAAGTTATCGCTAAATTGACGAAAATGTCGCCAAACCTTCCATGGAGATCGCATTATTCAGACGATATGATTTCCATCAATTTATTTGAAGCAAATGATATCATGTCGCTTAGCAACGGATCCAATGTGTTATGCGGCATACGATTTTTATTAAATCTTTTCCGATTTGAATAATAAAAATATGTATATAAAATAAATTTCATTGACATTGCATTTTTGACTGGATGATATCAATTACGTTCTTCAGGTTTAAACATCATTATTATTGATATTTTCGGGGACTGTTGATTCAGGGATTATTAATATTTTCAAATTATTATGCCATTGTTTTATTATGACGAAATTGCTGAAACTCATATATAGTACGTTGTACGAGTAATCGTCTACAAATGCACGGGTATATCTTCTAATCTACGAGAATATAAGTAGTACAGGTATATTGGCATATATTTTGATATATATTGGCATATATTGGAATCAATTACGACCTTCTGGTATTAAGATTACGGGGATTTTTGATACTTTCAATTTATTACGTCATCTCTTTTATTTTGGCAAATATTTTTGAGACTCATATTGCAATACGGGTAAGCTTCTACTGACACACTGGCATATTTTCAAATCTGCGACAATATAAGTAGTACGGGGTTGCATATATTGATTCAATTCCTTTTTTTTTTTTGTAAATTTGCTTACAAAAGGGGCCAGGATGTTTTATTCTTCAGATATGTCCGTGAAGATAATTTTGCATAGTGAGAACAGATATTCTTAAATTTCTCTTTAGGAACAATAAATTTAATATTTTAACAGAATTTGCACATGATTGCGAATTATAAGTTTCTTTATATTATATACTCCGTACGAAGAACGGGTATGCTGCTAGTATAAAATAAATTTCATTGCCATTGCATTTTTGACTGGATAATATCAATTACGGTCTTCAGGTTTAAATATTATTATTATTGATATTTTCGGGGATTATTGATTCAGAGATTATTGTATTTCTAAGTTATTATGCCATTGTTTTATTGTGGCAAAAATTGATGAAACTCATATATTGTATTTTATACAAGTAATCTTCTAGGAATGCACGGGTTCATCGTCTAATCTACGTGAATATAAGTAGTACAGGTATATTGGCATATATTTTGACATATATTGGAATCAAATACGGCCTTCTGGTATGAAGTTGAGGGGGATTATTGATATTTTCAATTTATTATGTTATCTGTTTTATTTTGGTAAAGATTTTTGAGACTCATATTTTAATATGGGTAATCTTCTACTAACACTCGGACATAATCTTCTGATCTACGATATTATAAGTAGTACGGGTATATCTTCCCATATAATTTTAGCACTTTCATTTTGGCATACAGTATATTGGAATCAATCACTGCCTTCAGGTTTAAAGATTACCGGTTCATTGATATTTTTAATTTATACATGTAACCTACTAATACAGGTTATATCTTCTAATATTTGCGTTTATAAGTAGTAAGGGTTCTATACAATTTTAACGCTTTTATTTTGCATATATTGATTCAATTCCATATTTTATGTAAATTTGCTTACAAAAGTGGCCAGGATGTTTTATTCTTCAGATCTACCCAAGAAGATAATTTTGTATAGCAAGAACAAAGATTCTTAAGCTTCTTTTTAGGAACATTAAAGTAAATATTTTAACAGAATATTTTGATTGAAAATGTCGTTTAGTATACAATAGGAATTTGCATTTGATTGTGGATTTTAAGTTTCTTTGTTACTTTCCTTATATACATAATGTATAAGGAAAGAAGTATTGTGACGGGGCCGAAAATTCGAATTTGAGTTTTCGACGGGAGAGCACGTTTCAAGCATCCCTGATCACGAATCGAACATTTTTGAAGTGATGTCTGTCTGTCTGTGCGTGTGTGTGAGTCTATGGAGCCGATATCTCACGAACGAATGGAGCGATTCGAATGAAATTTGGTACAAAAGTCACAATCCGTTAATACTGAAGGCCTATTTTTTAAAACATAATCAAATGTTCAGAACCCCCTTAAATTTTCGAGTGAAATATTGAAAAAATCATCAAAAAATCAAAACCTTTAATACAGTTAAGCAAATAGACATTTCTTATGTCATTTTTCCTTAGAAAACGATTAACATAAACTTTAGAACGCTAGCATAAACCGTTCTCGAGATATTGCACATTTTTCAAATAAATTTATCAAAAAATTCCATAAATTAAAAAAAAATATTAACTGTTGAAAAACATGTTCACCTTTCATATGTAATATCATGCGATAAATTGGGTGACATGATTCTCGTGGATCTAACTCGTTCCATTCACGAGAAAAGTTACTTTGAGTAATACTTTTGTATTTGGACGCCAATAGTCATTTATCCGCTATAAGAATAACTTATTTCTCCGTCCATAACGCTTATCGAGATTTTTGCGACGAACTTAGCGGAATGTCGCCAACTTGGCGATATTTTTAAATATTGCCAAATTAACGAAAATCTCGCCAAATAGATAAAAATGACGCTAAATCAATGAAAATGACGGCTAATTGAAGAAAATTCAATATCTTGGAAAGAATATGAGTATCTACTATAAGAATAACATTTTTTTGTAACTGTAAAAGTAGTAAATTCATTGCATTATATAAGGAAAGTCATGTGCTGCCCACATCAGATTTTTTCTTTATATTATATACTCCGTACAGGTATGCTGGTAATACTAAATAAACACTATTAATTACATATCTCCTGTGAATACAGCTGTGATTTTCTTATGCGCGGGCACATTCCTTGGAATCGCTATTTATTTAACCTGGCCAACTCAAATAAGAGGTTGGTCGATGCTGACATGTCTCAATGTTTTATGTTTAGAACAAAAATCGTGTCAATGTGAATAGCTTCTATGCTTGGTGTTTCAGTGGTGGAAAACGAAGTGTTATGAAGAATGTAAACACTTTGGTCACTCATACATCTAAACCTAAAAGATAACAAGAGAGTTCAATCATGCACAAAGCATTGATTATAAAACACTTTCTAACTGTAATTTTATTTAAACATCTCTAAAATACGATACATTGAGCGGGGATAGTTTTTATTTTCCTTATATACATATAATGTATAAGGAAAGTATTGTGACGGGGTCGGAAACTCGAATTCGAGTTTTCGACGGGAGAGCACGTTTAAAGCATCCCTGAACACGAATCGAACATTTTTGAGATGTCTGTGTGCATGTGTGTGTGTGTGTCAGAGAATCTGTGGAAACGATAACTGACGAACGAATGGAACGATTCCAATGAAATTTGGTACAAAATTTATAATCCATGATTACTGGAAGCCTATTGTTTTTATACGCAATCGAATGTTCAGAACACCCCTAATTTTCGAGTGAAATTTTGAAAAAATCATCAAAAAATTAAAACCTTTAATAAAGTTACGTAAATAGTAATTTCTTATGTAATTTTTTTATTAGAAAACGATTCACAAATTTTAGAACGTTAGCGCGAACCGTTCTCGAGATATTGCACATTTAAAAAAATCAAAAAATCATATAAAATTAAAAAAAAATTCACCTATTGTGAAATATGTTCACTTTTCATAAGTAGTATCATGCGATAAGTTGGGAGACATCATTCCTGTGGATCTAGCTAGTTCTAATAATGAGAAAAGATACTTTAGGTAATACTTTTGTGTTTAGACGCCAATAGTCATTTTAACGAAAATGCCAAATTAACGAAAATGTCGCCAAATTGATGACAAGAAAGATCAATCATGCTTAAAGCATTGATTATGAAACACTTTCCAACTTCAATGCAATTTTATTTAAACAAGTCTAAAATGCAATACATTCCTCGGTAATATTTTGAATCTTATCACAATACTGCATTAATTTATTATATTTGAAAACTTAAACCGTCATCGAAAAAAATGAACTTCATTCAAATGACGGCATTGAAATATAAATTGCCTGGTTTAAACATCTCTAAAATGTTATACATTCCTCGGTAATAGTTTTAGAATTATCATAATACTACGATAATTTATTATATTTGAAAACTCCATCGAAAACAACTGAAATTAATTCAAATGACGTCATAGAAAAAATAACACGCCTGGATCTCTCTATAAAAACAGGATTTCATTCATAACTTTCTCCCATTCATTTCAGTCATCACAATACTATAATAATTTATTTTATTTAAACATTTTGTTTAAGACCATGGCGCTACAAAAAATTAAACTCTATGCTTGAAACTTCATCGAAAAAAATTGTCCTTCTCTTTATGAAATCAATTAATATTTCATTCATATCAGCCATGCAGACTCCATGAGCTAAATAATTTTGTTTTAAAGAAATACAGCAATTCTAATACAACTCATTCTACATATTTTGCTGTTTACATTTTACATAAGTGAAAAATAAGCTTCGTTGCAGAAATAATCAAATTTGGATGTTTATTTAAACTCAAATATATTGCAATTGCGTTGTTTCAGTATGTAGATGCACAGAATTTAAGCAAAAATAAAGTGGTTTTAGGATGGATACAACACTCAATATGAATGAAAGAGAACGCTAAAAATCGCAATTTTCAGACAAGATGGATGCCACATATCCTTTTGAAGTGGGTCACGTGATCTTTTCATATCATGGTCGCGTGATTGCTTCATATAAGGGGTGTAATTATTATTTTAATTTTTATTTAAAAAACTACTGAATATATTTTGCTAAAATTTTTTTATATATTTTATGGAATAATTTGAATATCACCTAAAATTTTCGAAGCAATTTGTGAATTTTAAATCCGCTTAAAAAATGTTTGAAAAATTAGGTCCCATAGGGCTTAATGTATGTCATTTTTTCAACCCGGGTTCAATCCAAAACTAATTGGGTGATATTATTCATTTCTATTCCCATAGGTCCTACAGACCGTCTGAACAACATACTAAAATTTTATTTTGATTAAGTCATTTTTATGGCAGTTATCGTGCTAACGGACAGACAGACAGACAGGCAGACAGAATGGACAAAGTCATAAACACTTTTCAACTTTGTTGTAAAATGTAAAAAATGACGCTAAATCAATGAAAATGACTACTAGATGATGAAAGTTTAATATCTTGGAAAGAACAGAAGTTTAGACTATAAGAATAAGATATTTCTATGACTGTCCCCCCGTAATGCTTGGCGAGAAGTTTAGTGGGACGTCGCCAACTTGTCGATTATTTTAAATGCTGCTAAAATGACAAAAGTGTCGCCAAATTGATAAAAATGACGCCAAATGGGAAGTAAAGTAATGTCTAGCAAATTCTGATTTTCGTCATATGACGGGCATACCTTCTAGTATATAAGAAATGCTCTACTCTCCGTTTGTCTGTAACACTTAGTGATGCATTTGGCAAACTTAACGAATAATTTAATAAAGTATTGCCAACTTGGCGATATGTCGCCACAGATTGGCAAAAATATCGTCAAAATTAAAACAAGAAAGATCAATCATGCATAAGCATTGATTATGATACACTTTCCAACTGTAATGCAATTTCATTTAAAAATATCTAAAATGTGATACATTCAGTGGTGATATCTTTTACATTATCACAGTACTACAGTAATTTATTATACTTAAATATTTAAAACTGTATCGAAATATAAATCATCTGATTCTCTATGCAAAATCAATGAATATTTCATTCATATAACTTGTATTCCAGACTCCAGTGCTAAATAATTTTGTGTAAAAAAATTTCAGCTATTCTTATATAACTCACCTTACAATCGCTTGAGATATTTGAATTCAGCATATGTTAAAATTAGGCTTCGTTGAAGAAATAATAAAAGTTTAGGGATCATTTAAAATCAACACTATTGTAATTGCATACGCACGGAATTTAGATACACAGATAACACACAGATACACAGATAATATATTTTTGTGTGTGTGTGTGTATGTATTCAAAGTATTGGAATCGTGCCGAAGATCGGAACTCGAATTTTCTACACGTTTTCTACACGAAGGATCTACACGTTTTGGGACTTCTAGAACACGAAAAAATTATTTTTAGGAAGACGTCTGTGTGTGTAAGGGTGTTTCTGTGTATGTTTCTGTGGGTCTGTGAGGATATTACATCCGCTCTAATTGAAAAACTAATGGCCCGAATTTCATAACATTTGGTAGGTATATTTTTTGTGGGAAATCCTGATGTTCATTAGATTATAGTACGATTCGTAATAAAAGAATCTACCTTCTTTGCGAAATGGCCGGCAGAAATTGCCTTTATCCACTCTAGCTAAAAACTAATGGAACAAATGTAACAAAATTTGGTGTATAATATTTCAATAACTTTATAACAAGATATTAACAAGATATTTATATACTAAATTTAACAAAATTCGGTATATAAATCATTTGTAGGTTAATCTAGTACGATTCAGGAAAAAGGAACGGGCTATTTTTGCGAAATGGCCTGCAAAAATCGCTAAATATAAAAATAAAAGACTATGTGTGCTCAATTGTATCAATTAAATTCCTATTTTATACGTGATTTTTGACAACAAAAAGAATAAGACTAACCCCATTACTCTAGGGCTAGCCGTTCTTGAGATATTCTAGTTTTTTCGAGTTTTCACTACGACACCTTTGACAATAAGTCCAGCTATCAAATGAGAACCAAATTTAAGTTTAACGTGCAAATTCAATGTCATTTAAAATACTTATGGCTGTTATTTTGTGCAGATAAACTCAAATTATTATTGAAGAAATAAAGAGAACGTGAATATGAGTCTGCAGGGAAAAACATGTGCTGCCCACATCAGCATTTTTAGCAATATTACAACAATGATTTATAGAAGTGAACGGGGATTATTTGCAGGCCATTTCGAAAAAAATGTATGATCTATATTTAAAGATCCACCAAATTTTTGTAGAATAAAATGTTCAACAAATTTAAGCTGTGTACCAAATTTTAACTCTCTAGGACGTAGGAAAGTGCATTAAAAATGCCATCAAGAGTCATATAAAATTATTATATGCCATGAAGGCTCAAGGCGGGGGGGGGGGGGGGGGGTTAGTGAAGTGCCCAGGAGAGGATAGAATCCTCCCTTTAAACTTCAGGCGAAAAGTAAGATAATATGCCATGAAGAGCCATATAAAACTAAAACAAAAATTGAAAAATTCTTATCTACCAAATTTATTTTAAAATGTGAAGCCTCTCTCATATACAAAATGATTAAACTCTTGGAAAGATATTTATTATATAATATATCTATTTTTTCTTTCTGGAGGATATCCCAAAAGTCATAATTTAATTAAATTTGTTTTTTTCCCTATATTAAATAATTTTTAATTTAAAAACTACTTGACATATTTTACTAAAATTTTTTTATATATTTTATGGGATAATGTAAATATTTCCTAAAAATTTCGAAGCAATTTGTGAATTTTAAATTTGCTTAAAAAATGTTTGAAAAATTAGGTACCATAGGGTTCAATGATTAATTTGTTCAATGGTTTCAAATTTGATTATTTCTACAACGAAGCCTATTTTTCACCTATGTAAAATGTAAACAGCAAAATATGTAGAATGAGTTGTATTAGAATTGCTGTATTTCTTTAACACAAAATCATTTAGTTCATGGAGTCTGCATAGCTGATAAGAATTAAATAATACTCAATGATTTTACAAAGAGAAGAACGATTTTTTTCGATGAAGTTTTAAGCATAGCGTTTAATTACTTGTAGCTCCATGGCCTCAATTTTTAAATAAAATAAATTATTTTAGTATTGTGATGAATGGCATGAATGGGAAATTATTTATGAATGAAATGCTGCTTTTATAGAGAGAGCCAGGCGTGTTATTTTTTCTATGACGTCATTTGAATGAATTTCAGTTGTTTTCGATGAAGTTTTCAAATATAATAAATTATCGTAGTATTATGATAAATCTAAAATTATTACCGAGGAATGTATCAGATTTTAGAGATATTTACACCAGGCAATTTATATTTCAATGAAGTTCATTTTCACTTGAATGAAGTTCATTTTTTTCCATGAAGGTTTAAGTTTTCAAATATTATACATTAATGTAGTATTGTGATAAGTTTAAAAATATTACCGAGGAATGTATTGCATTTTAGACATGTCTAAATAAAATTGCATTGAAGTTGGAATGCGTTTCATAACCAATGCTTTAAGCATGATTGATCTTTCTTGTTCATTTATGTAAAATGTAAACAGCAAAATATGTAGGATGAGTTGTATAAGAATTGCTGTATATTTTTAACGTAAAAGTATTTAGCTCATGGAGTCTGCATAGCTGATATGAATGGAATATTCATTGATTTACAAGGACGATATTTTTCGCCGAAATTTTAAGTATAGAGTTTAATTACTTGTAGCTCCATGGTCTTAAGTTTTTAAATAAAATACATTATTTTAGTACTATGATGAATGAAATGATTGGGAAAATGTTATGAATGAAATGCTGCTTTTACAGAGAGAGCCAGGCGTGTTATTTTTTCTATGACGTCATATGAATGAATGTCAGTTGTTTTCGATGAAGTTCTCAAATATAATAAATCATTGCAGTATTATGATGATTTTAAAAATATTTTCGAGGAATGTATAGCATTTTAGAGATGTTTAAACCAGGCAATTTTTATTTCAATGCCGTCATTTGAATGAAGTTCATTTTTTTCGATGAATGTTTAAGTTTTCAAATATAATAAATTAATGTAGTATTGTGATAAGCTTTAAAATATTACTTAGGAATGTATTGCATTTTAGAGGTGTTTAAATAAAATTGCATTGAATTTGGAAAGTGTTTCATAATCAATGCTTTAAGCATGATTGATCTTTCTTGATTAATTATCACAGAACTACAATAATTTACTTTACTTGGAATATTAACACCATCCACCTGGAAACACCGCGTACTGTTGGCTCATTTCAGTCGACGTTATGGCCGAACGGTCAAGGCGAGCCTTTCCAGCGATTGATCGGCCGCCACGTTGTGGGTTCGAGTCCCACGTAAGACATGGATGTTGTGTGTTGTAGGCGGAGTGTGCTCCGCCCCCCTCTGGTGCGCCTGGTGCAACGTTCCTGGACGGCTAAATGATTCACGATTTCGGCCGTACATAGAGCAAAAGACGTAAATCTATTGCCTGGCCATTGGAAAAAAAAATATTAAAACCATGGAAACAAAAGTACTTTCTAACTCCATATTTAAAACTTCATTCAAACTTTATTCAAATGACGTCATCGAAATATAAATCTTATGTGATATCAAATGAATATTTCATTCATATCACTTATATTCCAGACTCTATAGTTAAATAATATTGCGTGAAAAAAATTCAGCAATTCCTATGTCATCTTACAATTAATTTGTTTGCATCTTGCATCCATTAAAAGTAGGCTTCGTTGTAGAAATAATCAAAGTTTGGTGATCATTTAAACAGAAAAATATTGTACATGCGTAGGCACGGAATTTAGATACAGAGATAATACGCAAAAATTAAGCGGTTTCAGGAAGGATGCAACATTAAATATAAATTTATAGGTCTTTAAAAATCACGATCTTGACACAAAACGGATGCCATATTTTATTTTGCAACGAGTCATGTGATCTCTTTATATATATCATAGGTGTAATTAATATCTTAATTTTTTTAAAAACTACCGAACATATTTTACTGAAATTTTTTTTATATATTTTTTATGGGATAATTTGAATATTTCCTAAAATTTTCGAAGGAATTTGTGAACTTTAACTTTGCTTAAAAAATGTTAGAAAAATTATGTCCCATAGGGCTTAATGTATTTCATCTTTTCCAACCCGGGTTCAATCCGAAAGTAATTGGGTGATATTATTCATTTACATTCTCATATGTCCTACAGACCGTCTCAACAACATATTAAAATTTCATTTTGATTAAGTCATTTTGACGGCAGTTATCGCGCGAACGGACAGACAGACAGGATGATCAAAGTCATAAATTCTTTTCAACTATGTTGGAAAGTGTTAAAAATGTAAATAATTTTATTGTTTGGTTGAAAATAGAGTCCTGATTATGAATATATAAAAATAATTTCAATATTTTAATAGTTTGAACTTTTTTTCAGTGTTCCTACTTTCACTCAAAATATTTTTGAAACTATAAAAGATATATAAATAGTAAGGTACAAAAATATGTACTAGGAAATTTAGTTTCAAAATCTATATTATTTTTTTAAAAATGATCTTATAGATTTCGTGTAATTGTCTTGTCAACTTGAAAAGACGGAAATTTTCCGTTTTTAACACTTTACAGCATATTTGAAAAGTATTTATGACTTTGTTCATTCTGTCTGTCTGTCCGTTAGCACGATACCTGCCGTAAAAATGACTTTATCAAAATGAAGTTTTAGTATGTTGTTCAGACGGTCTGTGGGACTTATGAGAATATAAATGAATAATATCACCCAATTGGTTTTGGATTGAATCCTATGGGACCTAATTTTTCAAACAATTTTTAAGAGAATTTAAAATTCACAAATTGCTTCAAAAGTTTTAGGAAATATTCAAATTATGCCATGAAATATATAAAAAAATTTCAGCAAAATATATTCAGTAGTTTTTTAAATAAAAATTATAATAGTAATTACACCTTTTATATGAAGCGATCACGTGACCATTATATGAAGAGATCACGTGATCCACTTCAAAATAAAATAAGGCATCCATCTTGTGTCAAAATCGTGATTTTTAAAGTTCTTTTTAATTCATATTGAGTGTTGTATCCGTCCTAAAACTGCTTTATTTTTGCTTAAATTCTGTGCATCTACATACTGAAACAAAGCAATTACAATATATTTGAGTTTAAATGATCATCCAACTTTGATTTCTACAACGAAGATTATCCAACGATTATTTCTACAATGAATCCTAATTCTCACTTATGGAGAATGTAAATACTAAAAGATGTAGAATGAGTTGTATAAAAATTGCTGCATTTCTTTAACGCAAAATCATTTAGCTCATGGAGTCTGCAAAATAGCTGATATGAATGAAATATTCATCGATTTTACACAGAGAAGGACGATTTTTTCGATGAAGTTTTAAGCATAGAGTTTAATTACTTGCACTTCCATGGTCTTAAGTTTTTAAATACAATAAATTATTATAGTATTGGATGGATGAAATGAATGGAAAAAAGTTTATTAATGAATTGCTGCTTTTATAGAGAGAGCCAGGCTTGTTATATTTCGATAAGGTCATTTGAATAAATTTCATTTGTTTTCGATCAAGTTTTCAAATATAATGAATTATTATTGTATTATGATAATTTTAAAAATATTACTGAGGAATGTATTGAATTTTAGAGATGCTTAAACCAGGGAGTTTATATTTCAATGTCGTCATTTGAATGAAGTTCATTTTTTTCGATGAAGTTTTAAGATTTCAAATATAATAAATTAATATAATATTGTGATAGTTTTGAAAATATTACCGAGGAATGTATCGCATTTTAGAGATGTTTAAATAAAATTGCATTGAAGTCGGAAAGTGTTTCATAATCAGTGCTTTATGCATGATTGATATTTCTTGTTTAAGTTTGTATTAATTATATCTCAAAATCTAAATGTGCTAGCTCTAAACAATAAGCAAGAATTTATAGTTCTTTGAAAACCGCACAAGTGTATATAATTGGATTGTGGATGAAGTGCTTAGTTTTCGTCGTATAGTGGTTATAATATCGATATTTTAGTATTTTAACCTGGGTTTTCCAGTGGGTGAGAAATCTGAAATATTTAAAATGTCACGATCGTTGCGGCTCAATCTATTTTCCGACTCTTTGGTGAAATACTCGTGCATAAGCACGAGATGTTTTACTGTGTTTAAAAAAGTAGGAAATTAATTGAATTTAAGAAATGTAAATTAATTTTAAATATGTTTAATAATTGGTGAGATTTGAACAGAATAGATGGAAATATATGCAAGTACGTATGCCTGTACTTCCGGGCAAGTAAATGCAAAATGCAAGTGAATAACCATGAATGTAAAATCTCGTCAGATGTATTGCACACGTTTAATTTATATACCACCAAGTAAGTTAGTAAAATAATTGGATGTTTTGGTGTGAAGTCTATGGTCGAAGTTTCAATAGGAAATCAGGGAGAAAATTAAAAGCCAAACTAGCTATAAACAGTTTGCGAGTAACTTGTAGTGCTTTAAAAACCTGTAAATAAAACAAACTAGTATAAAAAGAAATCGAATCAAATTGTTTAAATTTACTGGAGTTTTCTGCTACAATATGTTATCCACGCGAAACTATTTCGCCTCCATGGAACTGGAGTTACTATTGATTTTTTTTTTCTATCAGAACGGATTTTACTGAAAGTAATAAAGGCAAACGAATGAGTTACACTTTTAAGAATTTATCAAAACATACATTTTAATTTTAACAATATTATTTGGTCTTATAGATATGCTCAATAACGCTGAGATTTGGTGAACAAGTGGTCCATTTCACGACACCAAACTCGGATGGGTGTTCCTCAAACCCTCATTTGGCGGCTGTGGATATGTTTAGTATCGCATTGTTTTGTTGGACAAGGCCAAACCCATCAGAGTAAACGCATGACATGACTAGGTGAAACACATCTGAAAAGATGTTGACATAAACGTTCACTGGTCAGAAATAAAATATTTGTAGACGTATGAGGGATCCTAATTCTTGCCAGTTAAATACACCCTATACCATCACTGAACCACCAGCACCACCAACCTATACAATTTTCTATTAACATGCTATGATACATTGGTTCATGAAATTTTCTGCTCGCCCGAATTCTCCCATCTGTCCGAATCAGTTTGGAAAAGCGACTTGTCTGACCAGGATACTTTTTTCGAGTCTTCCAATGACCAGTGGTACCCAAGACCAGACGGGACGCAGAGCTCTGTCTCGTGAGGTAAGCTACATATTGGGCGTAGACACTCGTATTGGGAGTGGGCTATTAAAGCCCATATAAGGCAGGGAACTTTATACAGTCATCACGCTGATGTTGTAGATGCCCCAGCATTGAATTGCGATGCAGTGTTGCATGCTTGTCGTTTGAAATGGTTCTCGTCAAACGTTGCAGGTCACGATCATCTGGAGTTTTGTGACGGTCACAGTGTTGCCGTAGGTTCGCAGTTTTACCTTAATTCTTGTATTCGAGGTACACCTTTGAAACCGTCGAACGCGGAAATCTAAACATTGCCTCGGTCAACTCGTTCCTCATGATCTCAATGTTGGCTTTAATCCAATGTAAAGAAACCTTGCACACGAAGTCGTAGTGCAGAGTTCTAGTTTTTCTAACAAAATCGTTGGTTGCATCTGGAAATGAAATGGCCTGGATGGCCGAACCGGAATCAGAGAAAACATGCATCGAGTTAAAATCACTCCGAGAGATGAAATAAAGGGTTTTAAAAATGTCAAAAAACTCAGCATTAGAAGCAGGTGCATTGTCGTTTAGTCTATAAAGTTCGCAATCATAGGAGTGTTATTCGAATACACCACGAAGGCACAATCCACTTTGTCACTGATGCGGGTGACATCATTAAAAATAGAGCTACCATCTTTGTGTCTAAAGTCAGCATCCCAAGGGATACGAGGCGAATTCTAGGGAGGTACCAGAAGTCTACTGTCAACTTCTACCTTAGAAGCATGGATTAAAAGATCCCCAACTCGTGCGTCTTTCCCCTAATGGACCAACCTATAAAATAGGGCTTTGATAGAGAACTTGAAGTCATGGGGTGGGCAGCCAGCCAAGACTTGAGGAGCTTCTTGAGAAGTAATAAGGTAAGACTTGTTGACGCTAATCAGAGGTATACGCTGAATAGAGTTAAATTTGACAGACATTTGGCTAGAAGACCATAGTGGGGAACTATAGTTTATAATCTATTCAGTTGCTCTAGTTGAAAACCCAGACCGATCGACTCACTCCAGGGCAGGAACGGCTAGTTGAGCGGCCGGGAAAGAATCTGTGGCTCTAGCGTAAATGTTTGTGACAATTTGAGGCCTTAGGCCCCAAGTGGCTCTTACTAGCCAGGCCAGTTTAAAATGAAAGGTGCGATTATATCCTTCACTTGGTTGAGGTGAGGAATCTAAGTAAAGTTTACATCAATTAGTAATCCCAAGTACTTGAATACCTCTGGGTTTCTTAATCTTGAATCCTTTAATTTAATGTTTGGACTATGGGTTACTTTTTTTCCCTTTGGAGGGATTATAATAAAGGAAGCCTTTTCATGACTGAAAGACAGGTTATAATAATCTGTTCAGCTTGAAAGCTGTTCTAGAACCCTGGTACCTTGGTCTGCAAGTAAGTAAGATGCTTTTGAATTTAAGACGATGATAAAATCGTCAGCATATGCTTGTATTTCAGCATTAAGTGAGCCATAGTCTTGTAATAAAGCCTTGTTCGCCAGGATGTTCCATAAACTGGGTCCGCAATATGACCCCTGAGGAATACCGATGTTATAATTGAAAGAGATGGACGCTGCTTTGTCAACCACACATCTGTTGTTTAAAAAAGAATCCACAAAGGATTGGATAGGAGTTGGAGTTTCTGCATCTTTAAGTAGATTTAAAATATGATGTCATGTCGCGTAAGCACTGGCTATATCCAGCGAAATAATACAAGGTATCTTATTAAAAGCTCTATTTTTTTCAATGAAATCTAAAAGATGCTTAATAGCATCAATAGTGCTAATATTTTTTTTTCAAAAACCATATTGTTTGTTAGAAATGAGCCCATTGGACTCAAAATGATAAGATCGGTAGGATAATAGATCGGTAGGATACAGATTGATATTTCGGGTCCTTACCCACTTTAGGGATCAAGACCACTGCAGCTTGTTTTCAGGAGTTCAGAAAAAAATTTCTATTACTTTCCTTATATACATAATGTATAAGGAAAGTATTGTGACGGGGTCGAAAATTCGAATTCGAGTTTTCGACGGGAGAGCACGTTTCCAGCATCCCTGATCACGAATCAAGCATTTTTGAAGTGATGTATGTGTGTGTGTGTGTGTGTGTGTGTGTGTCAGTCGGGTCTGTGGAGACGATAACTGACGAACAAATGGACCGATTCGAACCAAATTTAGTACAAAAATCACAATCTGTAAACACTGGATTCCTATTGTTTTTATACGCAATCGAATGTTCAGAACCCCCCTAAACTTTCGAATGAAATTTTGAAAAAATCGTCATAAAATCAAAACCAATATTAAAGTTACGCAAATAGACATTTCTTATGCAATTTTTCATTAGAAAACGATTGACATAAATTTTAGAACGCTAACATGAACCGTTCTTGAGATATTGCACATTTTTCAAAACAATTATCAAAATGTCATATAAAATAGAAAAAAATATATTTCCTATTGAGAAACATGTTAACTTTTCATATATAATACCATGCGATAAATTGGGTGACATCATTCTCGTGGATCTAGCTCGTTCCATTCATGAAAAAAGATACTTTGAGTAACACTTTTGTATTTGAACGCCAATTTATCTGCTGTAAGAACAACTTATTTCTTCGTCCATAACGCTTGGCGAGATTTTGGCGACGAAATTGGCGGAATGTCGTCAACTTGGCGACTTTTTGAAATGTTGCCAAATTAACGAAAATCTCGCCAAATGGATAAAAATGACGCTAAATCAATGAAAATGACGACTCATTGTCGAAAATTTAATATCTTGGAAAGGATATTAGTATCTACTAGAAGAAAAACCTATTTATTTTACTCTAAAAGTAGTAAATTCATTTCATTATATAAGGAAAGTCGTGTTTCCCACATCAGATTTTTTAAACATGCATTAAATACACCTCAAAACCAAGTATTTTTAGCAAGGCATAGTTCATTAATGACATCTATACCGAACTAGACTCTATTTCCAATGTTCATCGCCTTCAGCCTGTTCGATGGTTCGTTTCTCTATGCTTATGCAGAACACTTTCTCATAATCACCAGACACGTTTATTACATATAACTATTTACACATATACACAGATTCAAATTCATACACTATAATACTCGGGACTTCGAGAGCCCCAATCATCCGATCAGATGAGAGTCCCGAAAAGTTCTCGTTCTTCAGCCGCCATCCCTCTTCCCTCCAATTTCTGCCCCTTGACCCCCGCAGTATCAAACTGCGTGGCTAGCTGCACAACTCTCGAAGAAGCGATATGGCGGACCGAGAATAACATTCCCCCCAGTCCTCTTGGCATGGACCATGAAGGGAATGGGCAGAGAGAGTTTATTCGTGACAACATCAGGGCATACATAGTCCATCTGGACCAGGGACTGTGTTTGGCTTAATGGCTTCAATGGCATAGAGCAGTTCGTCGTTTATAAAAGGTTGAGTAAAGGTAAAGACATTAGTATCTTCAGAGGGTTTGCTACCAACCATTGGAAAATGGAAGCTAAGTATTTCACGAACAGAATGACTGCAGTGGTGTGGGAATTGTTATTTTTCAGGATTGATATCAGAAATCAGATCCTTTAATCCAGGTTTTTCTTTAGTCATTAAATAAGGTTAACTGGAGGAGTTTTCTGTAAGCTGGTCGTTAATAAAATTTTTAGAAGACTTTGCTTTGTTAGCGACTTGAGAGCACGTTTCAAGCATCCCTGAACACGAATTGAACGTTTTTGAGTGTGTATGTGTGAGTCAGTGAGTCTGTGGAGACGATATCTCACGAACAACAATTCGAACGAAATTTGGTACAGAAATTATAATCCCTAAATACTAGAAGCCTATTGTTTTTAAACGCAATCGAATGTTCCAAAGACCCTCAAATTTTCGAATAAAGTATTAAAAGAAATCATCAAAAAATGAAAACGTTTAATAAATTTGCATAAATATTCATTTCTTATGTAATTTTTTATTAGAAATCGATTGAGAAAAACTTTAGAACGCTAGCATGAACCGTTCTCTAGATATTTCCCATTTTTCAAACAAATTTATCAAAAAATCACATTAAAAAATATAAAACTATTATGAAATATAGTCACTTTATAAAAATTAATTATGCGATAAATTTATTACCATCATTCTCGTGGATTTAACTCGTTCCATTCACGAGAGAAGATACTTTGGTTAATAGTTTTGTATTTGGACGCCATTACTCATTTATCTACTATAAGAATAACCTATTTCTCCATCTATAAGCTTGGTGAAATTTTGACGACGAATTTGGCGGAATATCGCCAACTTGCCGACTTTTTAAATCGTGTCAAATTGATAAAAATGAAGTTAAATCAATGAAAATTAAGACTAATTAATGAAAATTCTATATCTTGGAAAGTATATAAGAATATACCATAGGAATAACCTATTTTTCTGTCCGTAACGCTTTGCTAAATTTTGGCAACGAATTTTGGCGAAATATCGGCAACTTGGCGATATTTAAAAAGTTTGATGAAAACATCATCAAAATTGCAAAAATGACCTAATTGATGAATTTATTATTTAAATATTTAATTATATGTAAATTTTTAATTTAGAGTTGTGTGAAATATAAGCTAATTGGGTATGAGATGGTTTTACATGCTGTCATCCGGAAAAGCCAGCAATGTACAATTTAACGTTAAAAACACTGTACCGTGGATCTTATAGAAAGAAGTAAATTCATTGCATTAAATAAGGAAAGTCATGTGCTGCCCACATTAGGTTTTTTAAGAGTAAATCAAAGAGATACATGACAATTAGTTATTGCTTAGCCATGAGAAAATATGGTTGATTCTTTTGATAATGAAGAAAACGTATCAGGATAATTATTGGATTATGACGTCACATTAGATGGAAAATATTTTAAAATGATATACATTGATAATAATAGAAGAAAATCTGATCTAGGCAGCACATGACTTTCCTTATATAATGCAATGAATCTACTTATTTCATAGTGAAAAAATGATGAAAGAAACCACGGCACAGTGTTTGGGAAGTTGAATTGCGCATTTGGCGCTTTTTCATATGACAACATGTAAAACTACTTCGTACCCAATTAACTCACACTACTCTAAATTAACAATTATCAATACTGGCAGCATCTCCAATAAGCAATATAGTATATATATTAAAATATTTTATTAATAAATTCATCAATTAGCCGACATTTTCATTAACTTGGCTTAATTTTTGCAATTTTGACGATATTATCATCAGTCTGGGGCTAAATATTGCCAAGTTGGCGATATTCCGCCAAAATCAATGTCAAAATTTCGCCAAGCGTCATGGACGTAGAAGTAGGTTATTCTCATAGTGGAAAATCTGATGTGGGCAGCACATGACTTTCTTATATAATGCAATGAATTTACTCCTTTTACAGACAGAAAATAATGTATAAGATCCATGATATTTTTTTTAACACTGAATCGTACATTTGGCGATTTTTCGGATGACAACATGTAAAACTATATCAAAGTACCCAATTAACTTATATTTCGAAAAACTCTAATTAAACAATTATCAATATTGATAGTATCCTAGCGATATAGTCCATATATTAAAATATTTTAATAATTAATTCACCAATTAGAAGTTAATTTCATTGATTTAGAGTCATTTTTGCAATTTTGACGATATTTTCGTCAATCTGAGTCGAAATTTATTTATTTATTTATTTACATCTCACACAACAGGCACAAGTCCAATTACAAAGAAGGATAAAAAAACAACACATCTACAAATACACTTACATAAAAAGTGCACATATGAAAACTTATACATTAAAGCATAATTAAAATTTACATCAAACAAGATCTAAAAACTTTTGGCGCATCACTAAAAATGTCAAGACTAAAAGATCAAGACATTGATCGCTCTGACGAACTGGTTGATTTTCAAATTTGTTTTACCATTAAATCCCTCAAAGAGTATACACATATTTCTTGTCTTATAAGCAGATACATATATATTAATTTCACTTAGCAAGTCCGGACGGTTAATATTATTATGTATTAACTTATACAAGAACAAAAAGACAAAATACAACCATCTACTTTTCATAGAGATCTAATACCATCGTTGGTCCGGAGTAAAGTATTAGACATATCACGGTTACAAATACCATTACCCTTATGACAAATGTATTTCGAAATTTGTTTTGATCCAAACATTTTATACAGATTCCTCCCTCTTGTATAAAAGCCATCTGTGAGTGTAGCCTGAATACATTAAAGGCTAATATCCCACTCACGAAGCATCAAAAGAGCAAACTCCGAGGCACAGGACTGTTTTACGAGAGTTGTCAGACAAGCGTAAGCAACTCTACCTGAAACGTAAGCTTATTATTCAGTAAGGTGGTTTTCTGAACTTATTCATTCCAGAAGCCCTCAGTGTGATTACAACTCTTTTCAATGGAGCACGCTAAAAAGTATGCCTTGGTTCCTGAAGACTCTTTGTCTAAACATCTTGTTACAGAAAAGTATAGAACAGATTTCGATAAGGAAATGGCTCGTATTCTGAACAGTTCTTTGAGTGAAGATGATAAAGTGAAACTTTATTATGAACTTTTACAAAAGAAAATGAAAATGAATTCTTTCTACACACGCATACGAGTCTCTCACAAGGAACCTCTTGTGAACACACATGTATCGCACAAAGACCTTCTCGAGAACATGGAAATGGAAATATCCGAAGATGCCCTACCGAAGTCGCAAAAGCAGAAAGTCTCAAGATATGAAAATATTATTTTAAATAGTGTTCTCCAAAACATGAGAAACTATGCCACCAATTTATTGGATATTATAAAAGTCCACCCCGACATTCTTTCATGGAATGAAAAAGGACAAATTTCACATCATCAACAGTGGATTCCAAAGACTAATATTGGAGATTTATTTAATCTGATATTTGCACAAAAGAAAACAAGTGTGACAGGACAGCAAGTGTTTTTAACAGCTTTAGATGAACTGAATATACCTACCCACTTTGTAAAAAACAAGAATTTGTATAATCAACCTTATACTCTTACTCCACCCAAAGTAGAACCTGTAAAATCCCGGTATTTAAAATGGGATGATTATTAATAATGATGAATAAAATGATCATTCATAATGACTTGCGTATTGTTTCCATTCTTTTATCTAAACGTGTGTTGGTATCATTCATTGTATACTACCTATACGAAACAGGCTTCTGTGACGCACTGAACATGCCCATTCTTGTCGGACGGTGATCGCGCATGCGTGAGAACTGGATTGCATGGGATTGGTAGAGCAGGTTTGTTACGTCATCATGAGAGAGGGGGCAAAACGCTAGCTGAGGGGGATTATGTTTAAGATAGGTTACTTGATCGTTAGATTCCATCCAGCCAAGTTGCTATATCTTCTCAATCGCTACCATGGCTTCTTTCTCTCGAATTATTCGATTTGACAAAATGGATTGAATGTACATTACATTCGGCAGTTTATGGATCAAGCTAAAGCAGATGACATCTTTAAACAGTTGCAAACACTGGACTTTAAAGAAACAAATGCTGTTGTACATGGACGATCTTATACGCCTCTACACAAAAGCCTTGCCTTTGGAGATGCCGATCTTTCTTACAACTTTTCGGGCGCCTCTGTTCCAGCCAACGAATGGACTTCTCTGGTGCTGGATATTAAAAGAGAAGTGGAAAAAGCATGTGATATGGAATTTAACTATGTGCTTTTAAACTGTTATCTCAATGGTCATGCTAAAATTGGAAGTCACAAGGATAATGAAAAGGACTTGGATGCTGCATATGCCATAGCCTGTGTGAGCTTCGGGGCAACTCGACGCATTATCTTTGAACTAAACGATGAACAGCCTACCACTACTCCTTTCAAGCATGGTCCCTTGTATGTAATGTATCCTCCCACGAATAAACTTTACTCTTATCGAATTCCACCCCATCCTGATATTTCAGAAGAAAGAATTAGCTTAACGTTTAGAAAGCTAGTTCCATGCAGTAAACAGCGTTCCCTACCCAGTATACAAGAAGATGAGCTCCCGTCTCAAGACTGGTTACAGGAATACGTATCTAAGAAAGAACCATCTCCTGTTTCGGAGGATATTGACTTATGGGATCTAAACTGGTGCTATTTTGCAGCCCTGAATGGATTTAGAAATGAATTAAGGATTCATATTCGCGAATTTAAAGAAAACAAAGGTCAGTATTTCTCAACAACGCGTGGAATTACCATGAATCCCGACACTTGGAATGTATTTACTACCAGTATTCACTCCAACATCAGTTTTGTTGCTAACAACGCACTCTTGGTTATGTTTGAGGAGGAGGATTGTATTCTACAACAACTATGCAGAAATGGTAATGATGGTTTTGCCTTAAAACCCATTTGTATTAAATTATGTCCTGATCAACTGCAAAGACTTCGAGATTTTATTCCGAAAATAACAGATGTTTTAAAAGAAGTTTCATAATGTACCCTACAAAACAAGCGTCATTCAAGAATTAACATAAAATGGGTGACGTCATTGTTAGAATACGTCACACACACCTTTGAAGATTTTAAAAGAGGATATGCTATGTATTGGCGATTAAAGCACATCTTCTGGCGAGTTTTTTTACGAGTACCCTTTACTTTCTGCTTGATACCCACCTAGAGAGGTCTGTTTTCTACTATCATCGTTGCTACCAATGACTCTAAACGTTCTTTATCGAATGCTATTCATGCCTCAGCAGAGAGCATGTTCTGAACCAGAGAATATTACATTGGATTCATTACCTCCTACTCTCCTTCATCTGGGCGGTGATATATTTGCAAGTGTTGTGTAATTTATCGGACGAACACGGATACATATTCGTAAATTTGTACCAGAAGCTGATGGAATCCTGAAACCAACGAAAGAGGGTGTTTCCCCATCTACAACCCTATGGTTCGCTCTTCATACCGAGTTGGAATGCCTAATGAATCTCCTGAAAGATATGTTACACATCATAGAAAAGGATCTCTGCATATCCCGACACACAGTGCAAGGAGAGTCTAAACTCACATTCCAGCGCATGTTTCGAAAAAAAGATTCATCTTTCCAGTTTATTCCCGAGCATGTGGTTCTTACCCTACCCGAAATCATGCAATGGTGTGATCACATCGAAGCCATTAACATTCAAGTGCAAGCAAGTGTGATTTCCGATACTTCGGTTTTTTTGTGAAAAGGGAGCTTAAGAGCAACCCCAACCATAGATATTATTTATATCAAAAATATCTCTGTAGCAGAAAATTTAATTATTTTTATTTATTTATTTATTTAAATAAAATGCTAAAATGAACAAATTAATAACAAAAATAATGTAAATAACGAACAAAAAATATAACAATACATAGAAAATACTGACACTGCCTATGCATTGCGTACTTGAATACTCAAGTACTAGAAGAGTCTTTCCACTTTCCTCTACCAGAATTAACACATTGCATGTTCCTCCCCATTCAGTTTGGCATCCCTGGTCTCAACCTGGTGCATATGCCACAAGTGGATTATACAAGTATAAACCCTGGATTATACAAGTTTAATCCGTGACTCTTCCCAGTAGGCCCTCTAGTACTCGGAAGAGGTTTGAAATGGCATTCTCACATTGCATATCTTTCTATGCGTTTTCATCTCCATTTCAATCTTATTTGAACCTTCGTCAGTTATAAACACTGATAATAGTTTCCATTTAGGGAACACACATTGAAGGGAACTCTTCCCCTAATTTCCTTGGAATAATGTCGGAGGGGGCACTACCATCCTATAGAACTGGGGTGGGGCCTGTCATGCAGTCGATTCTTGGAATCAAGCTTCAGCCTCTAATAGGAGTTGATCGTTGTCGGAATATATAACATATTGTTTATTATAAAATTGTTTGAAACATATTTTATTGATAATAAAGAATATAATGATTAAAAAAGAATGATATCCTTACTATGTCATACATCGCATAAATCAGATGTCCAACTATTAAATTCATCTGGATATCCTAACCATTTTACAAAATATTTATTTCCTTTCTTTTTTATGATTTTTTCAATTTTATATACATCATCTTTTTTATTATATTTTACCATTTCATTTTCATAAAAAGTTCCTTCAATTTCTTTACTGTTTAAATCTTTTAATCGATAAGTAATAGGATATGTTTTTAATACTTCAGATACTATAAAAATTTCCTCCGTAAATGTAGAATCATCTACTTTCCTGAATGTTTTTTTAATTGTTGATATTCTAACTCTATCCCCTATCTTAAATTTAGGTTTTTTATGATCTTTTTCGTATATAAATTTTTATAAACTTGAGATTCCTTTTCGTCTCGACTAGCCTCAATGGGTGTCATTTTAATAGATCTATTATATGAATTGTTATAATTTTTAAGTAATTTGGGTAATACATCAATATATCTTTTAGTATTGTTAGCGTGCATATATTTTATAATTTTTTCTCTTATACTTCTATTAAATCTCTCAGCTATTGCAGATTTTATTTCTTTATTAGTCGTAACCAATGTCGTAACCAAGTCGTAAACTAATGTATATTATTATCTTTGAATAATTTTTGTGTAACTTTTCCTGTAAATTCAGTACCTTCATCTGTCAAAATGAATTTTGGCTTTCTTTCTTTAAAAACTTGTTTAAAACCTTGTACTACTTCTTCAGATGTTTTTCTTTTTATAGGGAAAGCCCAAGCATATTTATTAAAAGCATCTATAACTGTTAACAAATAATTAGTTCCATCGTTATATTTGCTATAATTTTTTATAAATAACAAATCAGCGTCAAATTGATTATTACTGTTTGGAACATAAACTCTCCTTCTTTTAAATTTACGAATGACAGGTTTATATCTAGTATATGCATCTTGTTCATGTAAAAATTCTTCAACATTAGGTAATCCTGTTTTTCTTTTCAATTTTTGAACACCACAATAACCTGTTTCTGGATTATAATATGTCTCTTTTAAATTCCTAAAAAAGTATTCTTTTTACTTCCACAAATTGTACAAATACCTTTACCAACTGGTTTATTATTTTTAGAAGTAGTTTCATAATAATTTTTAGTTTCGGTTTTCTTTTTACACTTGACACAATACATATTAGGAGATATTCATAACCCAAAAGTTTTCTTAGCTTTAATAATAGGTTTAATAATTCCTCTATCTAATCTTTCTCGAAATGTTGGATCTTGTATTGCATTTAAATCATATATTAATTCTTGATCAGCAACATGTTTCTGTTTTGTATCTTTTGTTTTATTGTATTCAATATCATGTTTTTTACATGCTTTATCAACTTTATTTATTCCAGGATCACCTCTTTTTAATCTTTTTTCTAATTTTGTAAATGGACCACAATATTGATATCCTGGTAAATGCATTTCTGGAGGATTTATTTTATCTTGTCCAACAATATCACCCCCTTTCATTTATTTAGGATGAATAAATTTATATCCATTCAATTGCATTTGTTTTACGTATTTTTCAACTGGATTAAATTTTAAACTTTTTATGAAATCCTTTTCACGCATATAAATTTCTTCTTCTGTCATATCCTTAGCTTTAAACGAATTAATGAGTTCTTTATAAAAAATATAACAATGTCTATATTCTTCCTTTCTTTCTGCTATTTTTAATGCTAGATCAATAGCTTCTACTATTCCAACTGATAAACTTTAAAAAGCAAGCGGTAGAAAGGCTATTGCTGATAAACTCGTTCCACTTAGAATAACCTTACTTACTGATAATGAAATACTTATCTTTTGATACAAATTTCTACTCTTTCTGTAAACATACAATATTTTCTCTAAATATTCTTCCATATCATTTATATAGGATCAAATTTTTTTCTGTATCTCATATTTGGATTAACTAAATCTAACATTAAAAAATCGTATTGTTTTTGAACACTTTTATTATATATTTGTTTGAATTCTTCAGTACTTAATTTACCATCTATCTCTCTTATAATCTGTTGAATTTCTTTTAGTTGTAGATTGAAAAATATAAAGTAATTACAGTTCTTTCTTATATTGATAGGTGTTGTATAATATGACTTTGATAAATAAATAATAGATGCGTTTTTTTTTCTACCTCTGATAAATAATTCTTGAATGGTTTTTTGATCTTTCTCAGTCACACAATCATCGAAAATAACTAAATTCTTTTATGTAGGATTTAAATCATCTACAGTAATAAAATCATCTGAAGAAAAGAATACTCCTTTTTTGTATTTATCATATAATTCTAATAATGTTTTCTTATTCTTCTTACATTTCAAAGTATCTTCTCTTTCTATATCTTCAAACATTATATATATTTCTTGTAATTTAGAATATTTAGGTTCGTATAAATCTTTTGCACATATATATAGTGCATCAAAATTTAAAAAATCATATTTAACAGTAAATTTGTTTTACCGGAACCTGAAGGCCCTGTTATAAGCAATCTAAATGGATGTTTAGTTAACAAAGGATGTTGATTAGGATCAGGTAACTCATCTGGTTCCGTGTAATCTTTAATTTTTATCATTTATATAACAGTAAAAAATAATTTACTCGCTGTAAAAAATAATTTACTCGCTGTAAAAATAATCTTCTCGCTGTAAAAATTAATATTATATAAATGAACAAATTAGAAAAAGAACGAAAACACAAGTTTATAAAGCAAATAAAAGATTCAATTAAATTAGTAAAATTAGAAAAAGAAATAAGAAAGAATAGTGAAGATCAACTAAAAGAAAAATCAGGTATTCAAAAAACCTTAGAGGAATTTCATAAACCAGTCACTCAAGAAATTGAAAAATATGAAAAATCAAATAAAGAGGTTGTAAAAAATATTCAAAATGCTGTAGAAAATATTTCATTTCCACCTCTTGATTACACATCAGATGTTAAACAATTGATGGATAGGGCAGAAGGAAAAATTACATTTTACAGTGATAAATTTATGGATATACCGTTTATCAAAAAAGAAAATTTAGAATTACCTTCTGATCTTTTAAATAAATCTAAAAAAGATCTTGATGAAATAATAGCTATAGCTAAAGAAAAGCGAGATACATATAAAAGAATGACTAATACTAAAAATTATAACTATTCTAAAGCTGAAAGTGATCTAGAAAAAATTAAGGAATCAGATTATAAAATGGAAATGATGAAAAAATATATCCACGTCTTACATCTCATGAATGAGGCTAAACCTTGGTTTGGTGAAGGTATAGATAAAAAGGATGTATTATCAAATTTAACAGAAAAAATATGTAATGGAAGTAAATCAAAGAAATTGTATAATCAAGTAGTTTTATTGTTAAATATGTTATTAAAAAATGGAGAAATGACTTACAATGATGTACAACGATATTATAAACAATTTCTCCTATAATAAATGATAAAAAATAAAGTTTATTTAAGTGAAGGTCAGAAAAATAAACTTAAATCAGCTTTTAGAAATAAAGAAGAACTAACATTACAAATAGATAAATCTAAAACTCCTAATCATGAGATGTATTTAATTAAAACTCAAATTAATCATATTAATGATGGAAAAAGAATTACAATCAGTAAAACTCAATTAGCTAAAAATGGAGGATTTTTAGCTAATTGACCATTTCTAGCAGAACTTATACCCTTTTTAATAACCGCTGCTAAATTTGCAGTTCCAGCATTAGCAACTGGCATTAGCAATGGTTCCAGCATTATATCTGGATTAGCTAGTCCAGCTGTACAAAAAAAGGGATCTGGGAAAAAACGTAGAAAAGGGGATATATCAACCATGGGAATTAGTAACAAAATGATTGAAGAAAATATGAAAAATGAAAAAGGATTTAGAGGTGTATTTATCTCTGATTTATTACCTAAAACAATAGGAATATTTGAAAATGGAATCATTAATTTAGATGTATCGACAGGTCCTGGAACTCATTGGGTTTGTTATTATAATGATCCTAAATATAAATATATGGAATATTTTGATCTGTTTGGTGAATATGACAATATGAAGAAGGACTATATTCATAAAAATTTTAAATCATTTCTTGTTACATCTAATAAAAAACCAAAAATAGGTCATAATGATAGTTTTTTACAGAAACCTACATCTGTGAAATGTGGTTTATTTTGTATGAAATATATAAGAGAAAGGAATAAAGGTATATCACCTAAAAATGTTCTCAAATCATTTCCTACACAAAAACCTAGTGACTGTAATGAAAATTTTGTTCTGTATAAATGATAATATTAAAATCTGAAGGTCATGAGAAATCAGAGGAATTTACTGTAAATTTTATTACACCTCTAAAATTAAAAAAATTAGCTTTACAGTCATTTTCTATGGAAGTTTCGTGGTTTAATATAAGTGAGAATTATGGAAATAACATATTTAGAATGTATACATTAGACACAGATATAACAATTGTTATCTCAAATGGTAATTATACTATAAGAGGTTTAAATGAGTATATGATGAAAATATTCGGTGAGGATCCACCTGTGAAATTTGGTATTATTGAAGCAAGACAAAGAATAGCTATTAAACTGAAAAAAGGTTGGGTAATTGATTTTACAAAAAGTAACTTTCATAAAATTATTGGCTTTTTAAAACCGACATATGGAAGTTATGATGAAGAAACAGAGGTTGAAGGTGAACATATAGCTGATATATCCAATGGAAATGATAATATTTATATTCACTGTGATGTTGTAAAAGGATCTTTAATAAATCAATCTAATTCAGAAGTCATTTATTCTTTCGTTAATAAAAATCCTCTTGGTAGTATAATTTCAAAAGAATTTAATAATTGGATATATTTTCCTGTTAATACGGATCCTGTTGAAAGAATAAAAATGAGGATTACTAATCAAAAAGGTGAATTAATTGATTTAAATAAAGGAGCTGTAGAATTTAATTTTATACCTATTTTTGAGGATAACTACGTTAAAAAAATATATCAATTGCTAGATCAGGTTTTTCTTCATAAATAAATGAATGAACATAGATTATATAGAAAAAGTAAAAAAATACAAAGATTTTTAGAGGTTTTATTGAAAACTGAATCTATTATTAAAGCACAGAATAAATTAAATGAAATATTTTCAATGAAAAAGAAAGGAGGTGGTTTAAAAATTATTCCTACATAAATGCAAAAGATTTATGATTTGAGTGATACTCATTATTATCATAACGATCATATTAAAAGTTATGAATTAAAAGAAATTCATCCAAAAGAACATAGTTCAGATGAGAATGCCACTTATGTTTTTCATATTAATGATACTAAAGCAAAAATTTTATATTTTAGAGGGTATCTTGAACAAAAATTAAAAATTACAAAAAATGATAAATCATCCATTGGAAACGAAAATGTGAGTCTGGTAAATGGTGGTGGTTTTATCAAAACTTTAAAAGTACATATAGGAGATACCGAAATTGAATCAAATACACAGTCAAATTTTTCAATCATGAATCATGCTTTAAGATTAACTCATTATACTCCTGATTATACAACATCACAAGCTCAAGATGAATTTTTTTTATCTAGATACATCTGATTCAACTGACCGAAAAGAGTTAAAATATGATGGTACTTTAGAAGATACTACTAAAATGATTGAATTTTTTAATAATTTGAAAATGAATAAAGATTATAACGAAGGATACACAAAGAGATGGGAACTAACGAAAGATAGCAATGTCATTAAAATATGGACACCTTTAAAAGATATAATCGATTTCTTTAGAGAATATGAAAAGGTAATTTCTGGTTTTGAAGTGAAAATAGAAAAATACAAAGAAATGAAAATAAGAATATGATATATACTGATGTCGAAAATGTTAATTATAAGGTAGTAGTTGAAGGTTTAACCTTATATTTTCCTTATATAGAATTTAAAAATTCTGCAGAAAGCGTATTTATGGAATCATTTTTATCTGATAAAGATATGGAGGTAAATTGGGATAGATACAGATTTAAGATGGTAGGTCCCTATAAAAGTGATAGCGGATCTGTCACAGCAACAACAGCCTCCGATGAAGTTTTAGGTGTCTATGTTATTACTCAGTATGTTGAAAGAGATGGTAATTATGAAAAATATAACATGATATTTGATAATATAGATATGACTGAATGCTGGTTGATGATTAATAATAAACAAATTCCTCTTATGAGTTACAAAACGAATTTTACCAATAAAGATTATAATAGAGTGTATGAAGCTCTTTTACATGCAGGATTAAATGATATTAATACAGAAACAGAATGTTTGATAAATAAGAAGAATTTTGGAGATATGTATATTATTTTTTATATTGACTTATCAAATCATGAAAACTATACCGATTTAAATAATTTAGATATTAAATTTAATTGGGAGAGATTACTGAATACTCAAAAGGAATATAAGTTTTAATTTATTTTTAAAGAAAGAAAGAGATGTTTTATAAATTTGAAAAATAAAACTATAACAATGGTTAAGAGTTTAAAATCATAAAATTAATGCTATAATAAATGAGTGCTTATTATCCACCTTATGATGATCAAATGAAAGAAGGGCCTATTGGACCTCCTGGTATAGGTTTTAAATTAATGGATGATGGAAATTATGATATGGAAAATAGAATTTTAAAAAATTGTGAAAATCCTATAGATGATTTAGATTTAACTACTAAAAGTTTCGTTTTGAATAAAATAGAGAATAATCATTTTGAATTGAGAGATCTTATAGAAACTAAATATGATAAGGATTTTTTATCCTTTACTGAAGAAACAGGTAAGAGAATAAAAGAATTAGATGAAACAACTTTACATTCTTCAGAAGGAAAACCTTACGATGCAAAAGGAAAAAGAATAGGAAATGTAGCAGATCCTAAAGATGAAAAAAATGTTGTGAATAAAAGATATTTTGAGAAAAATACATTAATATTACAGAATGATGAATTTGATGCAAAAAATAAAATAATTACGAATGTTTCAGAACCTGAAAGTGATAATGATGCTGTCAATAAAATATGTTTAGACAATAGAGATATCTGGATTACCATAGAAGATGATTTTCAAACTGTTAACCATTTTGGATTTCAAAAAGTAGATTTCAACATGATGAGTTCTAAATTACTGGATCAAGAGATGCGATTAACTACAGATATGTATATGAAAATTTCATGGTAAATCTAGCACTTTAAAACCTTATATGCATATTGAAAAAATCCCTTTCTAAAATACGTTCACCAATAAATGGATATCGATTGGAATGCATTTTCCAGAAATAATTTATCTGAAGATGTAATTTGAAATCTTAAAGATCATGTAAATTGGGATTTAACTTTTCAATATTCATCACTGTCTGATTCTTTTATTGAAGAATTTGCTCAACCTGATGATTGGCCTAAAATTTCTAGATATCAAAAATTATCAGAAGATTTTATAGAAAAATGTAAAGATAAAGTATATTGGGAAAACATTTCTCATTTTCAAACTTCAAGTAACGAATTTATCATAAAATTTTCTGATCATTTAGATTTATATAAAGTATCAATGTTTCAAAATCTTTTAGAAGATACCATGAGAGTATTAAAAGATGATTTAAATTGGTTGTATATAACTAGATATCAAACATTTAGTGAAAATTTTATAGAAGAATTTATGCATAAATTAGATTTTTGTTATTTGATTAAATACAAATTTGATCTATTACCTGATCACTTTTTTAATGTTTATTGGAAAAAAATACAAGCTATACAGATGAGTGAATTAAATAAAAAGTTTGGTCATCATGAAATAGAACCTTACAGAGAAAAAATTATTGAAGAGATTTGTGAAGTTAAAAAAGTCTTGAGAGAATATGCTTATTTTTTGAGACAATTAACTAACAAAGATGAAAAATAAATATTTTATAATAATGTTTCTAAATAAATGAATGTCATATATAATAATGGTATAAAAAAACATTTATCTCTTTCTTAAATATAGAGAATCCTGCTGAAGTGAAATCTATTTTTTTATTATATTATGGAATAGAAAAATTAACGTCAGGAATAGAAAATTTAACTAATTTAAAAGAATTATATTGTGAGGGATATAAATTAACGCCAGGAAAAGAAAATTTAATAAATTTAGAAATATTGTCTTGTGGAGGAAATAAATTAACGTCAGGTATAAAAATTTAATAAATTTAGAAAAATTATATTGTGGAGACAATAAATTAACTTCCCTTGAAGGAATAGCAAATTTAATAAATTTAGAAGAATTTTATTGTGAAGGAAATAAAATAACTTCACTTGAAAGAATAAAAAAATTAATAAATTTAAAAAAACTATATTGTGGAGACAATAAATTAACTTCACTTGAAGGAATAGAAAATTTAACAAATTTAGGAGAATTATATTGTGGAGAAAATAAATTAACTTCACTTGAAGGAATAGAAAATTTATTAAATTTAGAAGAATTATATTGTATGACGTGTAAATTAACTTCACTTGAAGGAATAGAAAATTTAACAAATTTAGGAGAATTATATTGTGGAGAAAATAAATTAACTTCACTTGAAGGAATAGAAAATTTAATAAATTTAAAAGAATTAGATTGTAGAAAAAATAAATTAACTTCACTTGAAGGAATAGAAAAATTAATAAATACAGTATTATTAGATTGTAGAGAAAATGATATTACATCTCTAAATGAATTAATATTTTTGCCTAGAATATATAAAGTATGGTATGATGATGGAGATAAAATAAATTTACCCCCGATTTTAAGAAGATTTCATAATAATGTATATAATGACTCTTAAAATGTACATAATACATATATTCAAAAATCTTTGAGAGAGACTATCATAAAATTATTAAATACAGATATTAAATATGATTTAGATGAATGCATTAAAGAATTAGATATAAAAATTAAAAGACACTTACTGGTGAAAGAATTCCATAATATTAAATTTAGAGAGATATTAGTTGTTGTGTTTAATAGAATTTTAAAAAATAAGAATAAAAATGAAATAATAAAAGTGTTAAAAGATGAACTAAAAGAGGGTGATGCTAAATGTTTTGTAGGGAAAGTAACTAGAATAATTAATGTACTAAATGGATTTGATCCTGATGTTTCTATTACTATTTCTGATAATGAACAAAAAAATATTTAGAGTCAAAGTCTGATGAAGAATATAGAGGAAAAACTTAAGAGATGGAAGAAAGAGGTTTTACAGATTATGAAGAATGGGTGAATTTATATTTACAAAAATGAGTGCATCTATTTATTTAAAAAAATAGCAAAATGGCCCACCTGACCCAAGGGGTGATCTGGAAGTCTGATTCCAACAGCTGTTTTAGAATTCTAGAATCAGAGTTCCAGATCACCCCATGAACCAGGCCCATAGGCCTAGGAGAAGGACAATATAAACATATAACATACAGGACATAGAATCCACAAGATTCAACCCACCACTTATTATAAATGGATGAGTGTTGCTCTATTGGAACAACGGCGAGAGCAACTGACGTCATTTTATGGCTCCGGTTCAATAAACCATCAACCCCGTATTGATTAACAACCTGGGAGAGGTCGGGATTTGAACCTGAGGCCTAGATGTTTATAGCCCCGTTCGCTACCTTTGAGCCATGGATACACGAAATATGTTGAACAATTCATTAATATAACCTTTACATTGAAAACTAAAAAACAATTTTAAACGAGTCATTTTTCAAGCAGTATGCGAGAATACTTTAAAAGATCAATAGTTTTAATTTATCTAATCTAAAAATAGCGAAAATAATGTTTATAAAACGTTATAAATACTTTTAAAATGAGAGACATAAAAATATATCGTTTGATGCTGCCATCTAGCGAAACAAATCTGCAACAAGTTAAATAAATATTATTTTCTCTTCATTCGTAACGCTACGTAATGAAGGACGTCGTAATCAAGACTACTCAAGGTTGAATTCACTTCCTTTCGACTCACCGTGATGATAAACAAATCAAAGTCGCTTTATTTTCGCTTCTTAAATGGAAGAGTTCTGAACGAATATGAATTAGAGAAAGCTTAATCATTTTTAAAGATTAATTGTATCATATTTAGGTGGGGGTAGTGTTTCCCCACCTGAAAATTTATTATAGTATATTATTTGTCATTTCTTTTTTATCTTTCCTAAATTTAATTGATAATCTTTAGATTTTATATTCTTCTTTATATTTATCATACTCTTTAAAAAAGATATCTGAGACTATCCTATTTTGGGATCGTGTTATCTGCCTCTTTTTTAATTTTGACATATTTTGATAATTCTTTTTAATTTTATAAAAATGGGGGGTCTCAACCCCACCTTTTAAAAACAGAGAATTTTTAATTTATTAGAGGGCTTCCATACATCCTCTTTTTTCATGCATTTATTTTAAATAATTCACTGCATACTTTTAATATGTCTAGCTTTTTAACTAAAAAAGTTCACTGTTTAAAGGTACATATATTAGAGGACTTCCATTCATTTGGAAGTCCTCTTTTTTCACGCATTTATTTTATATGTCTAGCTTTTTAACTAAAAAAGTTCAGTAATTCACTGTTAAAATTTGGTCTTAATGTAAAAAAGGTATATATACACCTTTTTTAGCTATAAAAATCATGTTTTTAATATTAAAATGGATCGAGACCATTTTTTTCATTAAAAAAAAGATAAAATAAGCTATAAAATCATGTTTTTTAGTGTAAAAAGAGTCTTTGCGCTCAGACAAGCGTATAGATACTACTTCAGTTGTAATCAAATTGCCAAATCAATAGATATTAATCAAAATTATTAATTGGATAAAGAGTCATACTGCCACTGTCATTTAGATAAATAGAAAGACTTCGTAGATAGACACCATGGGTATGTTATAACGGGAAATCTAAATATTATTAATTATGATGCACTGAGATCACTGATGTCACTAGGTACTAAGTACCGCTTACCTACTAAATTTAAACATAAATCAATTAGTAAAGATTTAATGCTTGACTTAAATAAATTTATCTATAAAGTCAGCTATAAATATCAAATTCCTGTAGAAGTCTATAAACCCTGCAGCGTCTTAATTGAGAAATACTTAAATCACTATACAATTAATCACTACTTAATTCAATTAAAAAGGATATTAAAGAAATTCAAAATGATTGTTTCATTACTTATGTCGATAAGGCTAGTAGTAACTGCTCAATCATATGTAAATATTACTATATAAATACCCTCCAGTCACACTCACTTGATAATCAAATCTATAATTTACATAATACTAACTTTAAAATCTTATCCAATAGAATATCAGACAAATATAAGCAAATCCATCTAAAAAATAGCTGCAATAACATTCCATTTTTGTTTTAGTACCCAAGTTTCATAAATCTCCTGTTGCTTTTCTTACTATTACTAATGGACATAATTCTTACATTACTAATGCTGGTAAATTATTATTAAAAATTTTAAATGAAGTATCCTTGTTAGATGATATCTCAAATAATTTTCATATTGTAAAAAACAGTTTTGAATTAGTTAAGAAATTAAACGCTCTTACTAATATTCATGTTATTTATACTTTTGATTTCAAAGATTTGTTTAATAATATTGATATAGATGATCTGTATAGAATTATTTTAGGAATTTTTGAAAAATATAATATCACCCTAAAATATTCAACTTTTCTTTTTAAAAAATTATTTATTTTCACTCTCTATGAGAATTATTTTCAACATGGTGGTTCATTTTTTAAGCAACAGTTTGGTATCCCACAAGGGGGGGGGGGGAGGGGGGGGGGGTGCCTCATCTTTATTAGCTAATCTGTGTTTATTCTTCTATAAAAAGAATATTAATTCAGGATTGCATAATATGCACATGTTTAGATATTTAGATGACATATTATATGTATTCCATAATAATATCCCTATAGAAGTTAACTTTTATCCTAATAATTTATAATTAAATGCAAGTAATAATGACTCCAATGTTGCAAACTTTTTAGATTTAAATTTAGATTTACAAAACTGTAATCTGGCTATAAACTTATACGCTAAAAGACAAGATTTTAGTTTAATACATCAAAAATTCATCACTTTGACTCTTGTTTGCATATATCAGTTTGTAGAAATATTGTAATAAATTAGGTTCTTAGAATCAATAAAATGCGTGATGAAAATTATAAATTGGCACATTTTATGGAATTATTGAGTACAGCGACTAATAATGCATATCCTCCCAAATTCGTTATTAAAATTATCAACTCAGTGTATCAACTTCCACTCGATAACATACAAGACAACTTTCCCCAATTATAGTGGCTAATAATATAGAGACAAAAAAAGTTATAATTATTTATTAATTATATAATTAAATAAAAATTAATAATAATAAAATAAACTGAAAAATTGAAAATCGGAAAATAGGATACATTAATATTAATGTTTTGGATATTATTTTTGCTAAAAAATTGTAACTTTAGCCAGTTTGATACTACGATTTGAGAGCCCTAGTAAAGGTGTATGGTGGCATTATCGTTTGTCCATGTCTTCTTTGGATAACTTGTGTGGTGAGAATTTTCACCTGTGTTTCATGTTCATATTCTGTTTTGCTTGTATGGATGGTTGTTCTGTCTCCGGCTCTGACTCACTGGACGGGTCTGGAAGGGTCGCTGTGAGCGTGTGTTCTGCTTCCTGGGTTGTATTTCGTAGTGTTCATTCTGGCGCTTCTCGATATTTTTAATACTGTTGTAGTTGATCGCAATTACACGTGGTGAAAGAAGAAGAGTTCCTGCCTCATGGTAATAATAGATTTTCTAATTTTTCTTATCTTCAATTTTTCATCTTTTGCTGCCTGTAATCTGAGTTTGGGTATTTGTAGTAATGTACTATTGAACAATCTGAAACAGGCATTTGTTTGGGTTAATTAGAATTAAATACTCAGACTTGAAGATGAGTTTAATTCTGATTAATTTTCGAATTTGGGCCGTGCTGTTCTTTTCTATTATCGGATTATGGCCGTGGTTTTGCTTCTATGATGATGCTAATATTTCACGATAACTTGAATTAATTATTTTTATTATTACATTTTTCTAATATATATATATTTTATACTTTTATACCTTTATCATTATGAATAGTCTTTTACTTCAATAGATTATACTTTTTACAGATATGTTGATGATCTGATTTGCTTAGTACATACAGAAAATTATCTCATGGATATAAATTTCTATCCAGGCAATTTGACAATTTGGAATTAATTCCTAATGAAGCTACTATTAGTAATAATGTTAATTTTTTGGATTTAAATCTTTTTATTGATCCTTCTAATAGAATTGTTACAAATTTATATGATAAAAAAGACTATTATAATTTTAATATTAATAAAATCTTACCATTTAATTCCTGTAACTTGATTCAATTGTTTAGAAATATTATACTTAATCAGCTTTTTAGAATTTATAGATTATCTGATAAAAAATTTCATGCTATGCATATAAATAATCTCAAAATTACCAGCAATTTATATAAATATCCCTCTTATTTAGTAAATGGCATTGTTAAAAAATTTAGAATAGCTGGATTTTTATAATTCTTTTCATAGTATCATATAATTCTATTCATAGTATCTTATATTAGCCAGACATCTCCATTCTCTTGTATTTTTAATACTTTTTTTACATCTTCTTCCACTTCAGCATTACTATTATCAGCCCCTCCTTTTAGTAGCTCTTTTTGTATATTATTACTTTTTCTTACCATTTCGCTTTACTGTTTTTCAATTTTTACGAATGGCAACAGTAGATCGTTTTTTATTTTTTCTTTGCGAATGGCAACACTGCTCTCTTCAATCAGAGTTCCCAGTTTCGACTCGCTTGTACATATGCTGTGCATTTTCCAAGTATTCATTTTTTCTTTTTTATTCCTTCTTTATGCATGTCGTTCAAGTAGAAATAGTTTATAGATATAATCTATCTATTTCTTCAGAAACATACATGTTTTGTGTCTGCTTCGTCAAAATACTTGGACTTGAGAACGAATTTTACGAAGTGAACATTTCCATTTGTTTAGGTTTAGTCCTTTTTCCACGTGTATAGCGATATAGCTTGATTTATTAAGTTTTTCTTTATACGTTTCCATACTTTTGAATTTTGCTGATTTTCTGTAACTTGATAACTCGTGTTTTCTATTTTTTTCGATTTGATTGATGATTTGCTGTTTTATATTTTATTCTGTGGGTGTTTCAGAAAGTTATGTTTATCGTGTTGCATCTTCTTACTTTTCGTTCATTGGATTTTCAAACTACTATTATATATATATATATATATATATATATATATATAATAGTATAATATATATATATATATATATATATATATGGGTGGGTGATGTTCTTTTCTCTTATCGGCATTATGGCCGTGGTTTTGCTTCTATGGTGATGTTAATATTACTTGAATTTTTTATTATTACATTTTTCTTATATAATATATATATATATATATTGTATTAAAATTTAAGGATTTAAAAGTTCATAAGTAAACTGTAGTTCGGCAAAAAAGATATCTGGAGAATTGAGAACTACACATTTTTCTATTGAATCCAAATATTTATTTTCGGTGGACGACACTACGTTTTGTTACTTTTAATCAGCTGGTTTATGCTGTTACTAACAAATGTTTTTAATTTCAAACTTCTGAAAAGTTTCCAGTCGTTCTTAAGAAATGAACAATATATTTCCCGTAGAATTGCACAATTTTGATTGGCAGCTTGTCAAGTTTCAAAATTGTTTCTAAGAGTAATCTAATCTGCCATTTTCCCCATCTAGTACTGTTTTACAACGGTCGTTACAAATCAGAAAGGATCCTTAATGACAGTGTTTTATAGGTTTCTAAAAAAATACTACATACGGCGTTTTGTGTGTATGCAGCTGTGATGTTTGGATGCTTGGATTGCTAGCTCTTCGGTTAGTCGTTTGTTAAATCTGAAAACAAAAAGGAAGAGGTAAGTTAATGCTCCTCATGTCTCCATGCTTCCTATTTAGAACAAAATCCGCTTTTTATGAGCGTATCTTTAACTAAATTCATATCAGTATATTATGTTTGATTGTAGAAATAAACAAGAAAGAATTATTCCCAATACTGTCTTACGAAATCACAATAGACAATGCGAATTTTATATCTCGTGTGAATGCAGATGAGATTTTCTTTCGCGTTGGCATATTCCTCGGAATCACTATTCATTTAATCTGAGGACCTCAAAGGAGAAGAGTAAGTCAATGTTACATATGTCTCTTTGTTTCATATTTAGAACCAAAACAGTTTTCTATCCCATGCGACTTAAATAATAAAAGAGAAACAAATGAGTTAAGAAACATTTAACATTTTTAAATAACATATTTTCTAATTTTGATATTATTTGGGATTTTATAAATTTTAAACAAATTTTTATAAATAAAATTAAAAAATCTGTCTGCATATGTGTTTGTATTTTAAACTCATTTCAGTATATTGTGTTTGAGTACATATAAATAAACCAGAAATAATTCTTTATAACATTGTATTACGAAATTTCAATAGACACTACGAATTGCATATTTCGTGTGAATGTAGCTGCGATTTTCTTGCACGTTGGAGTATTCCTCGGAATCGCTATAGAGCCAATGTTACACATGTCTCTTTATTCGATATTTGAAAAAAAAAATTGATTTTTATCAAAGCCACCTCTACTTACAGAAATAAAGAGAAACAAATGAGTTAAGAACACGTTTAACATTTTTGAATAACATATTTTCTAATTTTGATATTATCTGTGATTTTATAAATTTTAAACAAATCTATATAAATAAAATTAAAAAATCTGTCTGTATATGTGTTTGTATTTTAAACTCATTTCATATATTGTGTTTGAGTACATATAAATAAACCAGGAATAATTCTTTATAACATTGTAATACGAAATTTCAATAGACACTGTAGTATGAATTTTTCTCATAGCTCCAATATTTTACTTTTGGGATCTGGATTCACGGATGTCGGTCCCTGAAAGACACGACACGCGATGTTTACCCTGCGCCCCATCTGGCCACCTGCTTGCCAAGGCCGGAAACAAGTTGGAGTTTAGGATATCTTCGCACCCGGACTGCCATTGGTGTTCGAAAAAGATACCGGCTCCTTTGAATTAGGGCGCAGTGGGGCCAGAGGTTACGTGGGGCTGAAAGTGTTGGTGGTAGCTTAAGATGCCATTTTGTACAATAGTAAACGCCCAGGGCGTTGTTTTTGAGCCCAAAGACCAATCAAGAAAGGTGTAGGCGGTTTTTAATTTTCAGTTTTTTTTTTTTTTTTTTTTTTCGAAGAGAGAGAGGGAAGTTCGGGAGAGGAGGAGAAAATTTTGGAGATGTAAGTGCGAGGACACCGAAAAAGATTCTGATGAGGATCGGAGAAAACGGACCAGCCCCGTGAGAGACCGCCTGAGCCCGAGGCCACGTCACTGCAATCGCCAGTCATGGTAGGCCCTTTCCAATATACAGCTCTCTCTCTTTGGACATCCAAAATACCTTTTCCACGTCAGGACTAGAGGTGACATTTTAAAGAGACTGTGTTTTAGAACAAAGGGTAATTAATAGTAGTTTGATACACCGGAATTATATACTTGCAAAGTACCTTTATATATGGTATATTTTTGTTTGTGCTTAAGAGTAGGTGTTAATAAATGTTTTGTTTTTAAAGTTATTTCCAGATGTACTCATTTCCAATTAAAGTCTAGATGTATTTTTTTCTGTCACGGCCACCTTTCGCGTCCCGGACAGGACGTGTGGTATAATACCACGCAACAGACACTACGAATTGCACATTTCGTGTGAATGTAGCTGCGATTTTCTTGCGCGTTGGCGTATTCCTCGGAATCGCAATAGAGCCAATGTTACACATGTATCTCTGTTTGATATTTCAAAACAAAACACATTTTTATCAAAGTCACCTCTACTTACAGAAATAAAGAGAAACAAATGAGTTAAGAACACGTTTAACATTTTTGAATAACATCATTTTCTAATTTTGATATTATTTGTGATATTATAAATTTTAAACAAATATATATAAATAAAATTAAAAAATCTGTCTGTATATGTGTTCGTATTTTAAAGTCATTTCAGTATATTGTGTTTGAGTACATATAAATAAACCAGAAACAATTCTTTATAACATTGTATTACGAAATTTCAATAGAACTACGAATTACATATTTCGTGTGAATGTAGCTGCGATTTTTTTGCGCGTTGGAGTATTTCTCGGAATCGCTATAGAGCCAATGTTACACATGTCTCTTTCTTTGATATTTGAAAACAAAACCGATTTTTATCAAAGCTACCTCTACTAACAGAAATAAAGAGAAACAAATGAGTTAAGAACACGTTTAACATTTTTGAATAACATATTTTCTAATTTTGATATTATTTTATGGTTTTATAAATATAAAACCAATCTATATAAATGAAATTTAAAATCTGCCTGTACGTGTGTTTGTGTTATCATTATGGGACAACGGTTGCACCGAATTTCATGGAATTTTGTGGGTAGTCATGAATGAGCCTCACTAAAATTTTGTTCATGCCTCGCGTTTCTTGGACCAGGGGTTGTTGAAATATTAATGAAAAACCAAATTTCTATAGAAGTTTCATCTTCTCTAACTCCTTGATTCCTCCAAACAAGAAAGGTTAGAAATTGCACCAGCGGTTCAAGTGGGAGTTTGACCTATGAAGATGGAACTGAGGGAGATGCTCTGAGCTTCCTATTGTATGGGGAAGTCGTGAAGCTCTACTGGTATGGAATGAGAACGTAGACGGCGGCGACCGCATTTGGGGTTCCATCTATTGCGGATTCTCATAGACTTTCTAATGAAAATGAATAGTTTTTACAGCTATATTTTAATGAGAATAATAAATACAGCTTGCTCAAAATTTCTAAAGTTTAACATTTACTGTGCATTTACAATTGTTTAATGGTCTAATACAAAAGTAGATGGAGAATGAAGGTTTTATTCATACATGAGAGCGGTCATAAATTAGGTTACTTTCGAATGTTTAAACTCATTATTGTAAAATAAATATTTCAGTATTTAAAACAAAAACTTCAGTTACGTTAATAGAAATATTTGAACTCACGGAGAATGTATAAAATTCAGTGGTGTAGGCAAGGGTAGGGTTATAACTCCGTCCCCTACCGCGATGATGGAAAAATTGCAATAATTCTCGATACTGGCTGAAATTGAATAATTAGATTCAGTACTCGACCATTCTACTTTTCGAGTTCCTGGCTACGCCTATGATTTGTAGACTAATTGCTGCCGCATTTAGTGTTAATTTGGCGATGTGGTTGTACTCTTATATTACAGATAGACTGTATTCTGTAAAGTACTTTGGTGTAAACTCTAGACTATACAGTAATTCCTCTGGTGTTCTTCAGGGTTCTAATCTGGGCCCACTCCTTTTTTTGATTTTTATCAATGAAATTCCCAGGATTTTTAAAACTGCAAAATGTCTTATGTTGGCAGACGATTTGAAACTTTATATGAAAATCAACTCTTTGACTGATTGTGAATTGATGCAGAGAGATCTTGATGAACTGTATAACTGGACGGTTTTAAATAAAATTCCATTTAAACGTCTCTAAATGCTATATCATGAGCATTGCTAGGATCCGTAATATTCTCAATTACAACTACATTTGAAATAATTTACATTTATCGCGTTGTACTCATATTATTGATTTGGGTGTCACTTTCGATGATACTTTTAACTTTCAGAATCATATCAACAATACTATTAAAAGAGCATACCAAAGACTTGGTTTCACCATAAGACGATCTCGTGTTTTTGCCAAGTCTGATACTATTATTTGTATCTTTAATACCCTTGTTAGGCCAATATTGGAATATTGTGAAATGATCTGGGACCCTGTTTACCGTCTGCATTCTCAACGAATAGAAATTGTGCAAAATAAACTTTTACGTACTATGGATTACAGATTGTCCGGCTATTGTCCTTATGATATGCATATGAGTGAACTCAGACGGAAATATAGTTTAATGTCTCTTAAAAAAAGAAGAAAATGGTCCTGCCTTTTGTTTTATTATAAAGTTTTAAATAGCACTATTGATTGCCCCATCTTACTTTTTTGTCTGGAATTTCATATACCTGTTAATAATACAAGGAAAAAAACTTTGTTTCACAATACTACTGTTAAACACAACTACCTTAAATGCTATTCTATCTATAAATTTGTTGAGATCTATATAATACCTATTGTACTGATATCGATATATTTAATTTGACTCCTGTCTGTTTTAAAAGAGCCTGTTTGAATGCGCTTGACATGTATACGACTTAGTATTCTTGTATCTTTTATTCTGTTCTTTTTATTTTTGTGTGGTTACTGCAACTGGATTTCATCTGTAGTCGCCACGTAAATTGAATAAAATAAAATAAAAATAAATAAAATGATGCAATTTGAGCTTCTCATTTTTATACGTAGTTTAAAAAACATATTAAAAATATGCATATTCATGCATGCAATTGTTTAATATGTGTTTGCCTTTCCAGATCATTCAAAAGCCCCCTCGTGACCTATAAGGCTGAATCTTAGCAAACTTATAGCATCGACTACGGTATAGAACCTAACGGAGCCGGACTTTAGATTTACCCCCCGGCGTTGGAAAAAATGCGGGGAGATTTAATACTTATTCGGGGATTTTCACATCATTATTTCGAGCTAAATATGTAAACACCGTTTAAAATATGTATTAAATGTTTATTATAATTAACGAAATTTTTATTATCATTTTACAGTAGTATTTCTGGTGTTTCCCCCCCCCCCCCCCCAAATATTATACAATTATTTGTTAAGTAGTGTTCCTCCATTCAATATCTTTCCGTGTCTTGTTTTATTTCAAACGACTTTTAATCTACTGATGAATGGGGAAAACCTTTTCTAACACTAAGCTTTAAATTTTTAAAAACTTCTTGGTTGTGCAAATTAATCTAATATACTGCAACTAAAATAATGTTATATTAAATAAATTTTGAGTTAATTTCTTTTCTACAATAAAATAATCATACAAAAGACTTTCTTATGAAAATGCTCAACAACTTATTTACTTTCATACGTTTTCAGTGATATTGCGTAATACATCAACACCTGTATTTTGGTAAAGTCAAAATAAATACTTCAAAACATAAATTCCAATTGTGAAAATAAGGATAAAATTACGTTACATAATAAAAGGGTAACTCTCATATTACTTAGCAAATTAATTTCCTCGTAACATATTAAATATAAACAGTTGCAAAATTCTGTCAATGTTTTTCTATTAGAAAAATAATTTTTTTTTTGTAATTTATTAAGATCTATTCTTCCCGTTTAAGACAAACCGCGTTTTTATAAGACAAAAATTCGGGTTTTGAGTTCTTAGACAGACTGACACATACACATGATCGAATACGTTTTAATAGTGTAGATAGATATTTCAGTTTCCATATTTTCAAAAGTTGTCTTATACTTACATCGAAAAGCTACAAAAATGAGCAAAGTATTAATAATCTTCGTCATATCGTCGTCAACTATTTTATGCAAGAATCACTCTGACTGATCAAACTATTCAGACTGACTTACCCAGCTTGCAAAGCAAACTCATCGCCAAACACTATCCTAGAACATTTTCTTCACTGCTATCAGTATTTGTCTTTTACTCAGTTAATACCAAACATGGCTAAAAATATGCTTACTTGTTTATATGTTTGTGAGGAAAATAAAGTTTTATTTAAATTCTAGATTATTCAGAACGTTTTCTTCACTTTGAGAGACATGATGTTCGTTGGCACATGCGTCCTACTTTCAATTATTTATGAAGCTTCGTCCAGGATTATACCGGAGGTCAAAATCGTCGATCTGACTCATCCGTTTGACGAAACTACTCTAGGGTATCCGAAATTAAATAAGTTCAAACTGAAAGTCATTCAGAATGAAACCACAGAGGCAGGATATTGGTAAGAATCCTTTGAAATTTAAATTGAAATACTACGGTGCTTAATGGAGCATCATTTTTTAGTATATATGTTATTATAGTGTTATGGGTTAAATATAAAATCCTTTGCAATTCCCACCGTAACATATACGAGGAAGAGCTGACAACAATATCCAGACTACCAAAGAATTTAAATTATTTAATGTGTTAAAAATTGGTAGAAAGGGATATCATATAGTAGGGAATAGTTAAATGGATTAAATGAAGTTACGTTGTGTACATAAACTAATGTATTAAGCACCGCCCCTGTATATGGGCGGTTAAAGAACCTAAAACAAATATATATGTTAAGTAGAGAGTTATAAATTTTCCAGACGTTATATTCATCTCACAAAGTTCTACTTTTATTTCTTATCTTAAAGATGGCCTCAAATTAGTTAAAGAAATATATATATATTTGTATCGCTCTTCTCTTGCGCATATATATATATATATATATATATATATATATCTGTAATATAGACTGAAATAGTCCATGGAAGAGACATTTCACGTAGTCTACTTTTATATGACACTGAAACAGATATAGTTACATAGGCCGGCCGAGCTCTAGCAACCAGTTCTCTCTCTCAAGAAATCTCAGTGCGGTCTGCGTAGTTTTTCACATATGGGCGATATGAGGCATGGGAAAATGTGATAGTGAAGCAGTTTCATATGAGAAAGTTTGCGTAGAGGTTAAGATTAGTGACCATATATGGTATGGTCGAGGAAACGAGGAAGTGCTGGCAGACTTTGTTAATATTAGTGGCTTAGGATAGAATTTAATATAGTTTCAATACGTGCTGGACATGAAATAGGAGTTTTGAATAATAATTATGAAAGGAAAGGGCACGTTATTGGAAAAGGTTTAACATTTATGTATCATATATATATATATATATATATATATATATAATATTTTCCAAACAAATTTGCGTTAAAGAAAGGACGTAATATGTGTGGAATAAAGCCTAAAAGTTACAGTATTATTTATATAAAAAAGTTATGCAATAATATATGGTTGGCGGAAAGCAGCACTATCACATATATGTAATATAAGGTATCCAAATGGAATCAAAGAAATAAAATTTATTGAGTATTACCAAAAAGAGGCTGTGGAGGGGTTATGACTCCCCTACCCGGTTGAAGCATGCTTTGGAACCGCGGCAACACTCCGGGAAGCCGATACCAATCACAGAAAGTCGACTAGACTAATTGATGTACCGAATAAGAAAAACCGGAAAATTAAAAGTACGAGTAATACTTTAATAGTTTTAAATAATTTCATTGTATAAAGTATTTATAACTATTAAAATCAAGATACACTAGATGAAAAAGATAATAAAAATCACAAATGCAATAACACACATACAAAACCGTACAGCATAGTAATTGTGCTTTCCTGTTTATCAAAATGAAACTCTAATAATCAGTTCGCTCATTAAGTACTCTCATCGCTGTTTATCAAAATAATCGGTTCGCTCTTTAAGTACTCCCATCGCTGTAGCCACCAATTTTTTTGTATGCCGAGAATTTCACTTTGCATTCTTGTATATCGATATGATAAAAATTAGCTACAATTCTGTAAAGGATCCTGTTGGGGAAGCCCACCTTTCTAGCTTCCTCGCGGTATTCGACAACACTCAAATGTTGGTCCTCCGTCCTTGAATTTAATCTTTTACTTCTGATCATGTAATTCATTACAATGTTTCTGAACATACTTTTGTGTAGGTTAGATGATCAAGGAACTATAAAGTTGATTTTAAACCTAAAATCACTTCGTTTATCGTAAATACGAAGGTATGTGTTATGGTGTTAATATTTCTTCTTATTATTTACAATGCTGATATCCAAATAATTAACCACACCTTCTTCGTTTTCGACTAATTTTAAGCTACTAGGGTAAAAACTCAAATCCAATTCGAAGTCCTCTTCCCCGTATTCCGTCAACACATCATCGACATATCTAATGAAAATGATCTCTTTAATATATATATATTCCAGATTCGTAACTGTTTAGATATATGTCCGCTAGAATAGACGAGCAACTTCCTCCCATGGGGATACCATTTTTTTTTTTTTTTGTAAAATTTGATACTATTGAATAATACAGTTTCGAAAAGCATTATTCGAACCAAAGTATTAAATTTATTAAAGGTTAATAGTGTTTGTAAGTCGTATTTCTGAAAGGTATTATCAAAACGTTAAAAAGGTCGTCGATGTTTATATTGTTGAAAAGATCCGTGACATCGAAACTTCGATAATAGACATTATCTGAAACCTTTTCAAGAGTTCTTAACCTCAAAACTGTTAAGAGACCAAGTGGGTACTCTGTTATTTTTATTTTAGATATGACAGTTTTTAATAGGGTCAGTAATTTATCGTTTGTCGTAGTTATATGTAGTTATATATGTCCTGAAACCCACTGTTACCGGTCGGAATCTGATTGGTTTCTTGTGCCAGTTTTGGTATAAAAGGGGAATAATACGGGAATCTCAGATGTTTCAAAATAAAACCAATTCTTCGATACATTGCCAATATGCGATTCTCTCTGACATTCCGTGATTGATTCATCTGTTGGTTCATTATATTATTGTTATAGCATTCCCTTAAAGAATTGTAGTATAATTTTTTGTATATTTAGGCGTAATGAGACGTGATTTTGTCCACGTAAGTTATTATGTAATTAGTTTGCAGTTCCTTCAGTTCCTCATTATTCAAATACTCACGATGTGTGACAGATGCGTTGCTGTCGTAACTTTCATTGAACATATTTAATACATTATATTTCCATGCTGCCAAAGTATCAAGTGGAATGCTGTACTTTACAGCTAATTTGTAAATAAAATCCTCGATGTCACCTTTGAAAATCCCATTCACATTCCTATGTTCTTGGAATCGATATTTCGCCCCCTTCCCTACTAAGGAAAGTAATGGAAAAGAATAGTAGCAGTTGTTTTGTGAAATTATTTTCGCCAGTATTTTGAGAATAATATCGCTTGTTCTGTGAAATTGGTGGAGCATTTACGTGCTATTTGATTGTATATTGCTCCTGTTTACTCTGTGCTTGTGAATAAACGTAAGTTATCCAGAAACGTGGATTCGTTATTGTATCCTTCGTATACACTCACGATTCTAGATGATACGCTAAATTATTTTCGCCAGTATTTTGAGAATAAAATCGCTTGTTTTGTGAAATTGGTGGAGCATTTACGTGCTATTTGATTGTATATTGCTCCTGTTTACTCTGTGCTTGTGAATAAACGTAAGTTATCCAGAAACGTGGATTCGTTCTTGTATCCTGCGTATACACTCACGATTCTAGATGATGCGTTCGTAACAATATGCATTCTTGTGATAGAGTGGATCTCAACGTTACTGCAAAATCGTTCGTTACTGTTCGTTTAACGTTACTGCAAATTATTTAATATCCTTTTAAAGTTATTGACAGAAAAGTTCTTGATACCATTTTACCTACTAACATTGCCTGAAATGCCGAATACCTCAAGACGCGCATTATGAACTTTAAATCATATAATGTTTAAAATTGGTTGAAAATATGTATCTTAAATTATTAATTAATTTGTAGAAAAAGACCAGTTTTTCTTCTAATATTTAGCCATATAAAATCCTGAACTCTGTGCTCATAATAGCCATGTCCATTAACAGAAAATAATAAATACTTAAAAAACTTCGATTAAACGCTTGCAATCATCTTACTGTTATGACTATAAAATAGATCCCCAATAATTGAGGCATAATCTAGTTTAGGCCTAACCAAGTAATTAAGTAAAGCATCTTGGTGTTGCCATCGAAACCATTAGAATTTCTTATCCTAAACTGAACATGACAATTAAAAGTAAAACGACTGTCGTACGTTATATTACTGTCTATTATAATGTTTCTTCAAACAGGCTTCAGTTGGAAAACTATGGTGCATGTATTCATGTAGGAACCCATATGGACGCCCCTTGCCACATACGGAGGGGTCAGTGGACGTTGGATCAGATTCCTCTGGAACGTTTCATCGCACCCGCTGCCGTGGTGGACATCACGAAAAAGACAAGCCAGGACAGAGATGCAAACCTCGATGTGGTCGACCTGTTGACGTGGGAATGGGAAAACAGAAGATCACTTAATTGCACCATAGTGCTGGTCAATACGGGATGGGGACAGAAATGGCCAGACCCTAAAGAGTATCTTGGAACAACAAGCAACGATGTCACTCAACTGCATTTCCCAGGTTTGTTTTTCATCCGACCATATCGAGTGAACTTTGGGTTAGAGTGAGACTATCTTGATAAGATAGAATTTGAATACCAGACTACAGTGGATGTCGTAAAGTAATTGCGTTTTTTAAGAAGTTGTAAAATAATTGCGTTTTGCTATGGAGCCACATAGTAATTGTGTTTTTATTAAGAGGTTGCATTCATTATGCTTTGTTACAGAGTTAGTTCATAATATTGATCAGGAGACGTGCGAATCCAAGAATTTTAGGAGCGCAAGTGCTGGCTGGATAGTTATTGGATGGATAGTGGATATATAGTGGATATATAGTGGATAGAAGGAAATCTCACACAACTTTACTCGCCAAATGAAAAATATCTAATTATTACTCTATTTTAACATGTTAGCGAATATGCATTTGTGGAGCATTTTCATCAATAAAAATATCCCGCAAACCACTAATACCACATAAAATGAATTAGTAGTTGGCCTTTCTACAAAAAATCACGCAAACCACAAATACTAAATAATATGAGTTAGTAGTTACTCTGGCTACAACTAGCCATATTAACTATCAACTCATTTTATTTAGTATTAGTGATTTGCTTAATTTTTTAATCATGTCGATTCTCCACAAACTAAATTCAAACAAAATAAACAAATTCGCTAAAATTTTAAAATATTGTAATAATTAGATATTTGTCATTTGGCGAGGCTAACTACTAATTCATTTCATTTAGTATTAGTGGTTTACATGATATTTTTAATGATGACAATGCTCCACAAATGTATATTCGCTAACATGTCAAAATGGAGTAATAATTAGATATTTGTCATTTAGAGATATAAAGTTATGAGTCAGATTTCCTTCTATCCACTATTTATCCAAGAGCTATCCAGCTCTTGCGTCCCTAAAAGTTATGTGTGAGATTTCCTTCTCAGCTATTGCATTCCTGAAATTCCTGGGCACGCGCACTTCTAATATCATGTATTTGCTATAACCCTGCAACAAAACATAATTACTCTGTAATCCCTAAATAAAAGACAATGACTATGCAAAAAGTAATTCCTTCACAACCCCTGTGCAAAACGTTATTACTTTACGAATCCTTAACAAAACTGGAATACCTTACGACCCAACAGTAAAATGCAGTTATATTGCAACCTAACAAAACGTGCCTCTCAACGAATATTGAGATTTGCTACGTTCTGAATCAGGAATATTCCCATAAAGCGCCTGGGATTATCAAGCGCATTAAATTAAATTTTCAGACATACTCAATTATCGTCGACAGCTTTTTTTAAATTTCGTCAAGTTGATTATTTTGTGCAAATTTTGTCGCCAAAGTCGTCAATTGAAACAGACAAACATTGTATATTGTTGAAGTTGATAAATTAATAATAATAATAATAATAATAATAATAATAATTCTTTAATATTCAAAAGTAAGGAGATTGATTCATGAATACCCACTCCTAAAGATAACCTTATAGAAGGAGATGGGTGAACACGGTAATTATAGTAGCATCAAATGACATAAAATCGGTTACAGATAAAACAATTGCAATAAATCATTACACCATAACATCTAAAAAGATAAACATAAACAATAAAAAAGTTAATAATGACAATTAAAGCATATAAATAACTAGCTCTCAATACGGAAAAAATTCTCATTTTCAACTGAATTATAATTAAATAACCAGTCTTTGATAGCCCTTGAAAAGGAACGATGCGTAACAATGCTTTTAAAAGATTGAGGCAGAAGATTGTAAAATCTAGGCGCTAAAACGAGATAAATTTTCTGAAACAGTAGAATTGGCTGGATACGGTCTGATAATACCTGCCTTAGCTCGAAGTTACACCGACTGCCACCCCCCATTCTTATTTCTAACTAGCAGCATACCCGTTCTTCGTACGGAATATATAATATAAAGAAACTTATAATTCGCAATCAAGTGCAAATTCTGTTAAGATATTAAATTTATTGCTCCTAAAGAGAAGTTTAAGAATATCTGTTCTCACTATGCAAAATTATCCTCATGAGCAGATCTGAAGAATAAAACATCCTGGCCCCTTTTGTAAGCAAATTTACAAAAAAAAGGAATTGTATCAATATATGCAACCCCGTACTACTTATATTGTCGCAGATCAGAAAATATGCCAATGTGTTAGTAGAAGATTACCCGTATTACAAATATATTTGCCAAAAATATTTGCCAAAATAAAGGAGATGACTTAATAAATTGGAAATATCAATAATCCCCGTCATCTTTATACCAGAAGGCGTAATTGATTCCAATATATGCCAATATATAACAAAATATATGCCAATATACCTGTACTACTCATATTCTCATAGATTAGAAGATATAATGCATTTGTAGAAGATTACTCGTACAAAGTACTATACTATATATGAGTTTCAATAATTTTCGGCATAATTAAACAATGACATAATAACTTGAAAATATCAATAATCCCTGAATCAACTGTCCCCGAAAATATCAATAATAATAATGTTTAAAACTGAAGACCGTAATTGATATTATCCAGTCAAAAATGCAATGCCAATGAAATTTATTTTATATACATATCTTTGTTATTCAAATCGGAAAAGATTTAATATAAAATCGTATGCGGCATAACACATTGGATCCGTCGCTAAGCGACATGATATCATTTGCTTCAAATAAATTGATGGAAATCATATCGTGGGACTGTAGAACAGATAGACCCATTTTGCGACAAATTGACGAAACATCATCACAATACTATCCCCTAACAAAATACAATTATTTTCATTTATTAAGCGCAATTTTATCAATTCCAGGATATTTTTATAGACTCACAAATACTTTTATCAATTTCGTGATATTAAAAAAATTCTTTAAATGTGTTACTAAGTAGGATGGATGGATTGATCGACAAATGCTACCGAAACATCATTTCAGTACTCTATTCTAAAAAGCAAATCATTGATTAGCGCCAATTTTATAAATTTGGAAACATTTCCGCTAATTTGGTAAAGTTTAAGAGAAGTTACCAAGTTATTTAGAGATATTCCACTAAATTCGTAGCTCTGAATTTGCAGATCTGAAGGATAAAATATCTTGATCCCGTTTGTATATACTAAATGAAAACACTAAAATTGTATTATAAAATACACCCGTTCCAATCTTTTTCTGCTTCAACAATCGGCTAAATGAATTTATTGGGTAAACATAATATATGAGTTTATTAGTTAAACACAATATATGAGCTGGAAACCACTTTGCTAAAATAAATGAAAGTCATGTACGCGGTCGGCAATTTATATAATTAAAAGAACAATCAAACCGTTCATTTAAAAATATATTTTTACATCCATTTATTTATTATTCAAATAGAAAAAATAATAATAAATATTAACAACACATTTAATTTCATTCCGTTGCCGAGCAACATGATATAAGATAGAATCTTCCTCATAAAATGCAAAATTTAATAGCCATTTTTATTTCTTTATACTTTTCATTTTTCAGTAAAAGATTGTATAACATAAACCAAGGAGATAGATTTCCCATTTAAATCAAGTTTCAAACAATTGATGTTTTCAGGAAGTGACTAATTAGTGCAAAAAATCGCCCCCCAAACTCTAAGATACAGTTTTAATTCACTTTCAAACGATTTTCAAGCTTTTCGTTTGGATAAACCACGGAGTTAGAGAGGAGAACTCCTAAGAAAAAGTTTCGTTTTTCATTAATATCTCGACAACCCCTGGTCTTAGATACTCGAAACTTGGGCTAAATTTATGGGGGGCTATTTAAAGGCTATCCACAAAATTTCATCAAATTCGATTCAGCCGTTCTCCCGTGATGAGGAGACAAACGAAAATATCGTTTTTTACTAATATCTCGAGAACCACTGATTGTAGAAACTCCATATATGGACTAAATTTTAAGTGGGGCTATTTCCAGGCTACCCACAAAATTTCATCAAATTCGGTTCAGCCGCTCTCCCGCGATGATGGGACAAACAGACAGACAGACAGACAGACAGACAGACAGATTTTCATTTTTATTTATATAGATATAAAACATATTAAGAGCTTTGAAGATGCCTAAATAGCGTAATCGTAGAATCGAGGAAAAGAGGAAAGGATGGTGTCTGACGGGTTGCTGAATTGTAAATGCAGCTTGTAATAACTTCTTCGGAGTTTTTTAATTACATTGACAGAGTTCATAACGGCTCGATTTTGCGAAATGATATTTGCGATTTGAATTCTGAACTAACTTGCAGAGAGAGGACTACATTAAATTAAGCAACATTTGTAGTGACGAGAAAAATAATCAAACTGTCTAAAAATTTATTTACGGACAAGAAATTTTTTTTTTATACACAGGGTGGCCATAAAATAACCTCCCTGTTTGGAGGCATCTTCAACTAAAACTAATGAACGAAATGAAACCAAATTCCAAACACAGACTGTGGAAGGCATGGGGAGATGAATTCCGCAAAAAACAATTTAGTACCAAAAGTAGCTGATAGGGGAGATTCTGGCGCTGTTGTCACGTATACACTAGGAAATTTGGATATTTAGATAGATTATGCAAAATTTCCTTGTGCATAGTTGACAGCAGCGCCACTCATTCCTTTTAAAAGGCAAGAGTTGACGTTCAGCCAGTTAGAAGTTCTTTGAGTGACTGTTGATTTGTGTTTAATATGCGCCTTACATTATCTCAACGTGCTTTACTTGTAAAACTGTTCTACACTCGACAGTGTAATGCCGTGGTGGCTCTTAGGGAATTTAGAAGGCTTCATAACCTTCATAATGTTGTGCATGTTGGTGGCGTACCAAACCTGCATGTCTTGAAACAGAACATAACACGGGGCGGTTACAAACATCCAAACTCACAGTTTACACGCAGCAGTAAGAATGTCATACACCGAATGCTATATGTTGTGCACAGGGAAGGTCAGCACATGGAAAATATTGCACGTGGTCTAGTCCAGAGGACCCTAATGTTGATGAATAGAAGATTATTTTCTGTGAGTTTCATAAATTCATTCATATCTGTATGGTATGTTCATTTTTTTATTACTGAAACATTATTGAAATTCTGCATACTCCATTTTGCGTGTGTTCATTGTAATTATTCACTCGTTTTTGATTCCGACAGTTCCAAAATTTCCCCTATCGACGACTTTTGGTACTTTTTTTTTTTTTTACGGAATTCATCTGCCCATGCCTTCCACAGTCTGTGTTTCAAATTTGGCTTCATTTCATTCATTACTTTTAGCTGCATATGCCTCCAAACAGGGAAAGTTATTTTATGACCACCCTGTATTTATAGTGCATTGATTTGAAATATTTTTATTTTAGCATTTAGCTTTGTATTTTAGCTGATTGACAGTACATGAATAATTTTTGATGAGAAACATCATGGAGCACTGGGTACCGAGTAATCGTAAAGTAAATGTGATGATGGGGATGAAACGGGAAGCATTATGCAACAGTTATGCAACGGAAGTGTCTGACACATACACTTTAAGTCCCGCCCCCATACACTTTAAGCTGTATTATAAAACAATTCTTGTAGAAAATTGTAAATTGTAAAAATTTTAAATTTTAGATCTGCAACATCTGGCCATCGACAACCGCGCTATACGCTAGCACGCGCTAATCGCTCGCACGACGGAGTGTTTGAAACGTTACATCAAAGCGTTTCATCGTTGATAACTTTGTCGTCTGGAACCCGATTCGGGCGAAACAAACTTCATTCTATTACTCTATTAAAAAAAAAAATATATATATATATATATATATATATATATTAGAAAAATATCTAAAAATAAGATATACAAAAAACACAATCATAACACTTCATAACATTAAGGCGCATTGCCGCTCTTTCATGTTTAGCAGGTATATAAAAGTAAATACATCATCAAATTGAAAAAGGGGGGGGAGGTACAAAGGAAAGGGGGAAAAGAAAGGAGAGTGTTTACAGGAACGACAGAAAAAAGGCCGGGGGGGATAGTGACACCCCGTTCCCGGTTAAAGCACTTTTACTCTAGAAACACTCCCGGTGCCTCTGTCTTCCTGAAGCACTCCTCCCTCCGATGAAATCTATGAAACATCCCGAAGTATATAGACCATGAAGCAAAAAAGGGGGCTTAAGATTGGAATAAACCTAACCTAATTACTCAACAGAATACATGAAGTCCACAAGCCATGCCGCACAACCTTATCTCACCGACCTGCTATCATCAAATGAAATTGTTTGTCTTTCTGTCAATTTAGTCATCTATTTAGTCAATGAAATGCCATACTACCGCTTTGTTGACGATGTGATTATTGGATATAAAAATCAACAAGATCATTTTGAGTTTGGGTTTTACCCTAAGTGCCTGGAACTTTTGGAAACTAAATATACAAATCCAGGAACTGTTGATTTTCTGGATATCAGCATTTACTACAATGAGAAAAACAAGATATGTTTTAAAGTTTATGACAAGAGAGATAATTTTGATTTCAACATTAATTACATTATAGATTGGAAATCTAATTTGAGCAGTGGTATTTTCAGGAATGTTATAATAAATCATCTAAATCGATATAGACGTCTCAACACTGAAAAAGAAGAACAGCAACACAGCGTCAATAAATTACTCAGGGAAGCAGCAAAAAGCAATTACCCACATCGTTATCTAAGGCACTATGTAGACTTGATATTTGACAGAAAGACAAACAATTTCATTTGATGATAGCAGGTCGGTGAGATAAGGTTGTGCGGCATGGCTTGTGGACTTCATGTATTCTGTTGAGTAATTAGGTTAGGTTTATTCCAATCTTAAGCCCCCTTTTTTGCTTCATGGTCTATATACTTCGGGATGTTTCATAGATTTCATCGGACGGAGGAGTGCTTCAGGAAGACAGAGGCACCGGGAGTGTTTCTAGAGTAAAAGTGCTTTAACCGGGAATGGGGTGTCACTATCCCCCCCCCGGCCTTTTTTCTGTCGTTCTTGTAAACACTCTCCTTTCTTTTCCTCCTTTCCTTTGTACCTCCCCCCCTTTTTCAATTTGATGATGTATTTACTTTTATATATATATATATATATATTATTGTATTATTGTTATTAATATCAGTGACTACTTTACGGTAGATACAATTTAAAATCCAACATGTGTACACTTGCCATATGAGGCAGATATTTTACAATGTGTCAATAATAAAAATATATATAATAAAGCTAATATTTAGAACATCAGTAATGGAATACCCTAGTTCAATAGCATTAAGGAGGTAAAATAATATTCGTAAATTTGAAATAAAATATCTAACAAAAGGAAAACATTGGTTCCCTTTTGTTAGATATTTTATTTCAAATTCTCTTTTACGGATATTATTTTATTTTACCTCCTTAATGTTATTGAACTAGGGTATGCATTATTCATGTTTTAAATATTATATATATATATATCGAAACCTTTCCCTAAGTACTTTGTACCACTGTCGCACACAACACGCATTTTCCCACGAAATAGCGAAGTAATGTTACACATCAGCCTATAGCGAGTACACTATTATTTTTTCTTTAGGAGTGTCACCTGAGGCTGCGCAGTGGCTTGCAGACAAAAGAAATATATACGGTCTCGGCATAGACACCACGTCACTGGACAACGGACAGGCTACACAAAGAAAGGCACACGAGGCACTTTTCGGCGCCAACATATACGGCATGGAAAATGTGGCCAACATAGACAAACTTCCTCCCTACGGAGCAAAACTGCACGTAAGCCCGATGAAGATTACGGGGGCCAGTGGAGCCCCGGTAAGAATATTTGCCTTTCTTCAGTGATGTTAAAATTACCAAGAGTTGTGTTGTCATGCAACTTTCCTAGCGAAATGCATCTACGGGAATCTTAAAATTCATTGGATTTTTATGTGTGACAAAAGTCAGGATAGTTATGTAAACAATTAATTACTAGCGTATTGAAAAGATTGCTTGAGAAAGTATGTTTTTGTTTGAATTGTAGACACAATTACTGTCATATTTCTTATTTTCAGCTATTATTATGGAATTTATATAAATAAAATTGAAAATCCATCTATTTGTCTATCTGTTTGTCTCATCATCTAGGAAGAACGGTTATACCGAATTTCCAGAAGTTCGAAATTACAATTAACAGTTTGAATTGTCAAAAAAAAAATTGACAATTAACATTAAAAATTTTTTTAGGGCTCGCAACTAACAATTAAAAATAATTGTTAATTTTTTAATTGTGATTTCAGTTAAATTTTGCGCAATACTGCCACTACGCATTACAAAAAATTTCTTTGGGGTTCGAGCCCCAAGACTACCCTCCCCCTCTTGTCGGCCTCGAGGACAGTCGCTTGATAAGTATGAAATTCGTATATTGAAGGATTTTGATAGGATTACAACACACCATCTTCGCATTAAATATAAGAAATTCCAGTTATCGCATATAAATAATGTCATCAAATTGAAGTCGTTTCTTTTGAATCAAATGCAATCATCTCTCTGCGAAGTGTTGCGGCAATATCCGTTCGTTTCTGTAAAAATTTGATTAGAGCAACACTTTTTTTTTTTTAAACACCAATTTAGTTTTGGTATCAGCACAAACTCTGTTTGTTCACTGCAATGCGTTGGCTATATTTCGGTGCAATAGGCTATCCTGAAAATGTTCTACTTGACTCTCTAATATTGCGATATTTATGAAATTTCAAACCAATCATTTGAACAAAGAAATGTATTTTTTTAAATGTGATTTCTGTTACATTTTTGTACTTTGTTTTTGACTTCGTCTACTGCAGGCTGTGACATATCATTCATCCACATCGATTATTAATTCAGGCAAATATCTGGAGTACTACTTCTCACTCGACTTTCCCATGCATTCAAGTTCTATATTGTTTAATTATGCTTGTATTGTAATGAGTATCAAAATACAGGAAACATGTATGTATATTTTTTTTATCAGTTTACGTTTGTAATTTTGTTGTTAATATTTCGTAATATTTCGTAAAAATTCTTTTAAAGTTTATTTGTGAAATTGGTAATAGCTTTTTGATGCTGATGGATTCATTTAGCTTATCTGTCTTAATATAAACTATTTTGATACTATTAAAACGCATAGTATAGATAAAATTACAATTTTTCTTCCATATACTTTATACTACCCTCATTGTTACTGGAATTATCTTTTATTTTCCATAGGAAAAAATGCTATGAAGATATTAAAATCCGAACCATTAGAGTTATAATTAACTGCCTCATTACACTAATCATTTACTCTAATCATTAGAGTTATAATTAACTCCACCCAAAATCTGATTATATACTACTTATAGAGCTTTTAAAAAGAGCTTCGAATTCTTGCTTATTGTTTATAGGTATCACTTTTATTTTTTAAGATATAAGCATTATAAACTTGAAAAACGGAAAATTTTCAATCTTTAACCTGAAAAGACGATTATTATAAAACTTTTTTTAATAATAAATATAGATTTTAAAATTAAGTATTCTGTAAAATAAAAAAAACTCTGCTTTTGTAATATCGAAAAAAAATAACTCCATCCAAAATCTGATTATATACACTTATAGAGCTTTCAAAGAGTTACGAATTCTTGCTTATTGTTTATAGGTATCACTTTTATTTTTTAAACTATTAAGTATTACAAGCTTGAAAAACGGAAAATTTTCAATCTTCAACTTGAAAAGAAGATTACTTTAAAACTTTTTTTAATAATACAGTTGTAAAAGAGGCAGTAAAAGAGGCAGAAATATTTTACCTTACCACTAGAAAGTCTCTATTCATCTCTCTTGTTCAACCATTCATCACTTTACCGTAAAGCGGTCATGTCATTCGGTACCTTACGAAATGTTAAGAAGGTTACTTTCCACGAGGTACTGAAGGGTGCAAAAAATGTTAAGTTCAGTTGGTGGACTCGAAGTTTGAGCAGTGTCCGCAACCACGTAACGGCTTTGTATAAGAAAGCTGAACGAAATGCTTGAATTGAGCATGTAAAACGTGATCATTTCAAGGCGAGTATTAATGAAGCTAAAAACATTTCTTTTAGAACTTTCTGTGAAAATAATAGAGAAATTTGGTCCGGTATTTAAAACCACTTTTAATAAACTGAACTGGTTTAGAGGAACTAGAATAAGGTAGATAGTGGCGCAGTCCACTAAGATCGGGTACCTACAACGATCCTTTATACTAGCGTTTATCGGACGAGTCTGGGTAATGCCTTATCTGCCCTAGTCGCTATCCCTCCCATTCCTCTTGTTCTTAAGACTTATTTTTATAATACCCTTTATGGAAGTTGGAGTACGATTAATCTCTTCCTGGCCTTCCGGTTAGGGTTATTTTCGATGTAAACCAGCCAACATTTCTAGTTTATCCTAGAAATCGAAGTATTCATCACCCGTTGAACTTGCAAATTGATCATATAACAGTTTCACAGATGTCTGCAATATTAATGATGAGGTTGGATATGCTTGTGTTTTTGAGGCTGATTCTCATCGGTTCAAAATAACTCGGTTCTCCAGCAAGAGTTGGATGTTATTCCATCTGCTATTTCGTGGGGCTAAGCTCATAATGTTAAAATAAATATCTACACAGATATTTGTTTATAGTCTTTCTTCAGTTATCGCCTTAAAATCTACTAGGAACAAGTCAGATTTTTTTAATGGTATTAAAGCAAAAATTTGAAGTTTAGGTGTTGACTTTGGCATTACGTGTCGTGTCAAGGCCCATGAGGGTATTTCCGGAAAAGAGATTGCGGATGTGCATGCTAAGGTAGCTGACCTGACTGGGGAGCCCCCTGGACGCCCCTTTACCTTTTTCTTCCCTTCAACATTTTGTGGTTCTTTTCTTCTTGGAGGAATAGCTCCTTAGTCGAGGGTGTCAGGGCTCGACAGTTCATACCGAAGGCGAATCCTAAGTTGCATATTTAAAATAAGAATTTGATTCATTTCCTCACCAGTCATGAACTTTTTATAAGTTATTTATACAGATTTAAAATTACAATTTCCCCCAATTGTAAGTGTCACATGGTCGATGACGGTGAATACATACTATATCACTGAATGTCCCTTCACCTCAGGTGAGGGGTTCGGTCTTCGTTCTATCCAAAACATCGGCGGTGGCTTTAGGCCGATGGAGCCGAAATAGTTTTGCGTGAATAATATTTTGTGAAATAAAAAAAACTCAGCTTTTGTAATATCGAAAAAATAACTCCACCCCAAATCTGATTATATACACTTATAGAGCTTTCAAAGAGCTACAAATTCTTGCTTATTGTTTAAAGGTATCACTTTTATTAATTAACACTTTACAACAAAGTTGAAAAGTGTTTATGACTTTGTTCATTCTGTCTGTCTGTCTGTCTGTCCGTTAGCACGATAACTGCCGTAAAAATGATTTAATCAAAATGAAATTTTAGTATGTTGTTCAGACGGTCTGTTGGACCTATGGGAATATAAATGAATAATATCACCCAATAAGTTTTGGATTGAACCCGGGTTGAAAAAATGAAATACATTGAGCCCTATGGGACCTAATTTTTCAAACATTTTTTAAGCGGATTTAAAATTCAGAAATTACTTCGTAAATTTTAGGTAATATTCAAATTGTTCCATAAAATTTATAAAAAAAAATTCAGCGAAATATATTCAGTAGCTTTTTAAATAAAAATTAAAATAATAATAACACCTCTTATATGAAGCGATCACGTGACCATGATATGAAAAGATCACGTGACCCACTTCAAAATGATGTATGGCATCCATCTTGTCTCAAAATCGTGATTTTTAAAGTTCTTTTTAATTCATATTGAGTGTTGTATCCGTCCTAAAACCACTTTATTTTTGGTTAAATTCTGTGCGTCTAAATACTGAAACAACGCAATTACAATAAATTTGAGTTTAAATGCTTATCCAATTTGATTATTTCTACAACGAAGCCTATTTTTCACCAATGTTAAATGTAAACAGCAAAATATGTAGAATGAGTTGTATTAGAATTGCTGTATTTCTTTAACACAAATCATTTAGTTCATGGAGTCTGCTTAGCTGATATGAATGAAATATTCATTGATTTTAAAACAGAAGAACGATTTTTTTCGATGAAGTTTTACGCATAGAGTTTAATTACTTGTAGCTCCATGGTCTTAATTTTTAAATAAGTAAATTATTATAGTATTGTGATGAATAACATGAATGGGAAATTATTTATGAATGAAATGCTGCTTTTATAGAGAGAGCCAGGCGTGTTATTTTTTTATGACGTCATTTGAGTGAATTTCAGTTGTTTTCGATGAAGTTTTCAAATATAATAAATTATTGTAGTATTGTGATAATTCTAAAATTATTACCGAGGAATATATCATATTTTAGAGATGTTTAATCCAGGCAATTTATATTTCAATGCCGTCATTTGAATGAAGTTCATTTATTTCGATGAAGGTTTAAATTTTCAAATACAATAAATTAATATAGTATTGTGATAAGTTTTAAAATATTACCGAGGAATGTATTGCATTTTAGACATGCTTAAATAAAATTGCATTGAAGTTGGAAAGTGTTTCATAATCAATGCTTTAAGCATGATTGATCTTTCTTGTTTTTTAAGATATAAGTATTACAAACTTGAAAAACGGAAAATTTTCAGTCTTCAACTTGAAAAGACGATTACTTTAAAACTTCTTTTAATAATTAATATAGATTTTAAAATTAAATATCTTGTAAAATAAAAAAAACGCAGCTTTTGTAATATCGAAAAAAATAACTCCATCCAAAATCTGATTATATGCACTTATAGAGCTTTCAAAGTGCTACGAATTTTTGCTTATTGCTTATAGGTATTACTTTTATTTTTTAAAATATAAGTATTACAAGCTCGAACAAGAAAGATCAATCATGCTTAAAGCATTGATTATGAAACACTTTCCAACTTCAATGCAATTTTATTTAAACATGTCTAAAATGCAATACATTCCTCGGTAATATTTTAAAACTTCTCACAATACTACATTGATTTATTATATTTGAAAACTTAAACCTTCATCGAAAAAAATGAACTTCATTCAAATGACGGCATTAAAATATAAATTGCCTGGTTTAAACATCTCTAAAATGTGATATATTACTCGATAATAATTTTAGAATTATTATAATACCACGATAATTTATTATATTTAAAAACTTCATCGAAAACAACTGAAATTCATTCAAATGGCGTCATAGAAAAAATAACACGCCTGGCTCTCTCTAAAAAAGCAGCATTTCATTCATAAATAATTTCCCATTCATGTCATTCATCACAATACTATAATAATTTATTTTATTTAAAAATTAAGACCATGGAGTTACAAGTAATTTAATTCTATGCTTAAAACTTCATCGCAAAAAATCGTCCTTCTCTCGGTAAACTCAATGAATATTTCTTTCACATCAGCTATGCAGACTCCATGAGCTAAATTCTTTTGCGTTAAAAAAATACAGCAATTCCTATACAACTCATCCTACATATTTTGCTGTTTACATTTTATATAAGTGAAAAATAGGCTTCGTTGTAGAAATAATCAAATTTGGATGAGCATTTAAACTCATATATATTGAAATTGCGTTGATTTAGTATGTAGATGCACAGAATTTAAACCAAAATAAAGTGGTTTTAGGACGGATACAACACTCAATATGAAATAAAAAGAACTTTAAAAATCACGATTTTGAGACAAGGTGAATGCCATATATCATTTTGAAGTGGATCACGTGATACTTTCATATCATGGTCACGTGATCGTTTCATATAAGAGGTGCTATTAATATTTTAATTTTTATTTAAAAAACTACTGAATATATTTCGTTGAATTTTTTTTTATATATTTTATGGAACAATTTGAATATTACCTAAAAATTTCGAAGCAATTTGTGAATTTTAAATCCGCTTAAAACATGTTTGAAAAATTAGGTCCCATAGGGCTCAATATATTTCATTTTTTCAACCCGGGTTCAATCCAAAACTAATTGGGTGATATTATTCATTTATATTCCCATAGGTCCTACAGACCGTCTGAACAACATACTAAAATTTCATTTTGATTAAGTCATTTTTACGGCAGTTATCGTTCTAACGGACAGACAGAGAGACATACATACAGACAGAATGAACAAAGTCAAAAACACTTTTTAACTTTGCTGTAAAGTGTTAAAAATCACGATTTCAAAACAAGATGGATGCCATATATTATTTTGAAGTGGGTCATGTGATCGTTTCATATCATGGTCACGTGATCGTTTCATATAAGAGGTGTAATTACTATTTTAATTTTTATTTAAAAAACTACTGAATATATTTCGCGGAATTTTTTTTTATATATTTTATGGAACAATTTGAATATTATCTAAAATTTTCGAAGAAATTTGTGAATTTTAAATCCACTTAAAAAATGTTTGAAAAATTAGGCCCCATAGGGCCCAATGTATTTCATTTTTTCAACCCGAGTTCAATCCAAAACTAATTGGGTGATATTATTCATTTATATTCCCATAGGTCCTACAGACCGTCTGAACAACATACTGAAATTTTACTTTGATTAAGTCATTTTTACGGCAGTTATCTTGTTAACGGACAGACAGACAGACAGAATGAACAAAGTTATAAACACTTTTCAACTTTGTTGTAAAGTGTTAAAAACAGAAAATTTTTAATCTTCAACTTGAAAAGGCCATTGCTTTAAAACTTTTTAATAATAAATATAAATTTTAAAACTAAATTTTCTAGTACACATTTTTATCATTTACTATTTATATCTATCTTTCATAGTTAACTATATATGTCGAGTGAAGATTAGAAAAATGAGTAAAAGAAAACTCGCTCGGAAAGCTACATTTTTAGGATTTTTCAAAAAACAAATTTCAAAATATTAAATTTTTTTTTATATATTCATAATTTGGACCCTATTTCTGATAAAACAAGAAAAAATATTTACATTTTTATTTATTAGGTTTTGGGGATATAAATCTCCAAAATGTTTACATTTTTCGTAATGCTTCGCTTTTCGGTCACAGAAACCGCAACCATAAATGTTAGTCACATCGAAAAAGAAAGATGATATTCTTATTGCTTCTGTATTTTTCGAATGAAGCTCTAACTTTTAGCATTCAATGATGAGTAGAATTGTGTAAAAGCTTTGATGATCTATCTTGGAAATGGTAATTTTATAAATAATGTATATAAAATAAAATATGTAAATAGAGAAATGTATGTATATATTTAAATCTTGTAATTTGGAGGCAGTGTTGATTAAACACGTCGCCTGATGGGCCGCTGTGTTTGAGGGTCGCTTTGGTCGAAATCATTCCAATAAATATAATCATCTAATTAAAACCATGGGCCTAGAACATCCATGGATTTCTGTCCAGTCCATGGACTGAAAAGGGCTTGCTCCTTATTAAACAGTAACGGGGTGGCCCGGGCCGTCGAACATTAAAAGTTTTCACGTCTGGCACGTTGTAAAAAGTGAGGACTTGGGTTGGTCATCTAACACTAGAGGTTTACAATAACCGGATAGGGGCTGGTCTGACCCGAAGAAAGAAAACGGGCTGCACGACACATTGTTGTATTGTTACCAGCTGGACTGGGCCACTTTCGTTGGAAGCTTTCATTATAGCTGCGACAATATATACTACCCGACACAGAAAATGCAACACCATGAAAGAGTGTGATGATAAAGGACACACAGACAGATATGGTATATATTAATAGGTGATGTTAATTCCAGAAGGATAATGCAATACAGTTATGGTAAAGGCAGAGCGATCAGTAAGCAGCAGGACCACCTCTTGCAGCGATACAAGCAGAAACCCTTCGAGGAACAGATGCAATGAGCATGCGGATAGTTTCCTGAGGGATGGATGGCTATATGTCTTCAACCATCCTCCACAGGTTATCCTCTATTTGAAGCAGGTGTAGGGTAGTCAAACGACGGCCAATCAAGTCCCATACATGCTCGATGGATGAGAGATCACGAGACAGCGAAGGCCAAGGACGCACCTGAATACCTTGCAAGGCTTGTCTGCTGATGGTTTCAGTGTGCAGTCGTACGTTATCTTGCTGGAAAATAGCATTCTGCAACCGTTGAAGGTATGGCAGTTCAATCGGTGCGACGTCAGTTAATTTTCATCCAATTTTAATCAAACTTTAGTACAATGCTCATAATGATAATATATTACCAAATAAAAAGAAACAGGATGACATCTTTAGAATTTGCAAGTTTAAAAAACCCATATATATATATATATATATATATATATATATATATATATATATATATATATATATATATATATATATATATATATATATATATATATATATATATATATATATATATATATATATATGAACTTGCTGAGATTAGCTGTTTTTTTCCTCCAAAATAAATGCCTGCCCAGCTGTTCTAACGTTTGCGAATCTGCGGCAGCTCTTCGCAAAAACATAAAATAAGGAGGGAAGACGTGGCTAAAATCAACCAGTAGAAAGTCGAATCTCAGTTGAAGGCTCACTTGAATTTTTCGGAATATCCATTGCGATAACTAAATGCAATCACTTAAAACATTATAAAAAATAAAATTACTTAAAAAATCGAAAAAAAAAGTTTTTGGTTATAAAGTTGAGATATATACGAAACTTTTCTCCAAATTATAGAATTGTGCTAATCTTAACTTTTCGGATGCGACGATATATATAGTATACAGGGTGTGAAGTAAAGTTCTTAAAGAACCAGCAACTTTGTAATGGTTGATTATAGACAAATACTTCCAACTAGCAAAAGTATGCATATGATGTATAGATGTTCGATGTGTCTTGATTCGAGAAGGGGCCGTATAGTTATGAAAATACGACATCGCAATTTTTATACGGTCCCCGGGTCCTACCATTGATATTTACAAAATTGAAGTCCTGTTGCTAACTAGTACACCAAAACAAATTCCATGCATTGAAACTTGGAACATGCTGTAAGAGATCAGCTGAAAATTGAGAACCGTTGATTACATTGAATCTGAAAAGAAGTTGACAAATGTGTGTAGGTTCATTTATGAGTGCTACTAACTGAAATAGTTCTTTTATTGCGTTGTTACGTGTTTTAAAGGTTTAAATAGGGATAAGGAAAGTAGCAACAAAAATGCAGATGTTTGCAGAGATGGGGGGGGGGGGGGGGAGACCAACAAAATGTATCTCAGTTCTTCTGTCTGTACCTCATATGCATACTTTTTCTAATTGGAAGTATTTGTCTATACAGGTATAAAGTTGCTGGTCCTACTTTACTTCACACCCTGTATATACAGGGTATTCGTAAACTGTTTTGACAAAAAAAGAAGGGTGATAGCACCCATCAAGATGAACAATATTTACAATGGAACCTAGGGTCGCATTAAACTCCGAGTCTCAGAACAGCGTAAAGTTAAAGTTGAACTTTCAACAATGAAAATAAGGAGAATTAACGTAATAAGTAGTACAATCCCATTTATTTACACCAGAGGAAGACTCAAAGTAGATGCTCAAAGTGATGGCCAAGGGTGCCGTTGCACAATTCACACCGGCGAATGAACGACTGGCGCAACCTCTCGAAGACATCTGGTGTCGTGTTTATCCTGTTCACTGCCACAACGATTCTCGCGACGAGATTTTCTACGGAGTTCACAGGCGTCTTGTACACCAATTTTTATGTGCCCCCAGAAGACGAAGTCCAATGGGTTGATATCCGGTGAGCGTGGAGGCCAAGCCACAGGTCCACTACGTCCAATCAGCTAATCAGCGGCAACTGTTGCTGCTGCTTCTTGTCACTGGAAATTTGCATATAGTACATGCTTGACGGTGATGTTCTGGAGATGTGATACTTCTCCGGCACGACAGCTATGTTAAAAACCCAGACCACCCGACTCGCTCTAGGGCACGAGCTATATCGACAGCTATGTCGTCCGAAGTGGCGACTTGTGCTTGTTGGACGTGTTTCGAAGTTACTCTTTTCTGACACTCAGAGTGAAATGCAACCCTAGGTTCCATAGTAAGTATTGTTCGTCTTGATGGGTACTATCACCCTTCATGTATATATATATATATATATATATATATATATATATATATATATAACGTAAAAAGTTCAAATTTAGATGTATTTAAGAAAAATAAATATGAAGGAATTGTCTTTCGGATTAGTTCAAATATTGTACGAAAGAACAAACATTCTTTAGTCTTTTCGATGGTGTCAAGATGGAAACTTTGCTTTAATATTTTAGGTCGCTAAGGAATCGATTTGTACGAATATCGCCCAAAATCGCTGTAAATCGGGCTAATATATAAAATAACTAGAAAACTGATTCGAAATTTAAAAAAAAATAGCGCCAAGGTCCACCTTTTAGGATCCCGAAGTACCTGTGTACCAAATTTCATATCTGCACGGTGGTTAGATTTATCGCCACACACACACACACAAGAAACAGAGACATCTTCCTTCATTATATTTAAAATAACTTTCATTACCAAATCTCGGGCTTTCTAGTTTTTTTTTAATGCTGACGACCCCTACCCCCTACCACCATCACCACCATCATAGGGTCACGACCTTAAAATCGCCCGGGATGAAAATCATGTCCAGTCCAACCCTGTTCGAAAGGTTTTTTTAACATGGATAACAGCTCTAAACTTCATAATATTAATGTCCACAGTGAAATATACAGAGGGTGTTCAGACATTTTTGTAATGATTTTTACTTTCTCCATGAATTAAATTCAAATAAGTAAAAGAAAAACCTGACTGGCATGAAGTCGAAATAGGGTTTTAATTATCGTCTGCATCATTAAAAATATTCCTTGCTTTAAAATATTGCCCGAAAATAAACAATGGATCGAAGGCTGTATTTTTGCGCTTTCCGAAGGGGGAAATACTCTTATTAAATTATAATACTATTAAGATTAAGCACATGACTTTGATATAAGAAGTGTAATAAAAGACCTTCTAAGACATACAAAATGGAAAAAGGCCAGAGAGCTTTCAAGAGTTAATACGCTCTTCATCAGTGGCTACATGGAAAGTAAAAAGGATCGTTCATATATAGATCAGTAAAGATGACAAATTTGCATAAATACAATTAGTAAGTGAACATTCGATTATCTAAGGAAAAATACACAAAAAACATAAAATATTTTTTAACGGATTCAAAAACGAGTATATCTCAAGAAAAGTACAATTAAAAATACTATTTTATTACAGGAATACAAATTAAAAAAAGACAGTTAAGTCCAATCCCCATGAGGATGACGTCAAAGATAACTATGAAAAGACTTGAATTGCATAGAGTCGAGTATGAGTCGCCAAGCATAACTTAAAATTTGAACGGGGTTAAAATTTCTACCGTGCGTCGATTTGTAATTTTGACCCCGTTCAAATTTTAAGTTATGCTTGGCGACTCATTCTCGACTCTGTGCAATGCAAGTCTTTTCATGGTTATCTATGACGTCATTCTCATAAAGATTGGGCTTGACTTTCATTTTTGAATCTGCATTCCTGTAATAAAATAGTATTTTTAATTGTACTTTTCTTGAGATAAAATATTTTTTAACGGATTCAAAAACGAGTATATGTTTTTTGTGTTTTTTTCTTTAGATAATCGAATGTTTATTTATTAATTGTATTTATGCAAATTTGTCATCTTTACTGGTCAATATATAAACTATATTTTTTACTTTCCATGCAGCCACTGATGAAGAGCGTATTAACGCTCGAAAGCGCTCTGGCCTTTTTCTATTTTGTACGTCTTATAAGAAGTGTAATAAAAGACCTTCTACCAAAGTTGTGTGCTTAATCTTATTTGTTTGAAATCAGACGTGATACCAACTTATTTATAATACTCTTATTCGATTATTAAAGACAGATGTGAAAAGCATGGTTTTAATATATTTCTACACTTAAATTAAGTGACATAATTAATAAAAAAGGAAAGAAACGTCAAAGTTTACATTTGACTGGGAAAAAGGTAAAAAATACATACCCAACAAAGGTTGGTTCAGAGAAAACAAGGAAAGTTTTGTTAAAGGTTTTATGGTTATTGCTGGGATTGTCTTATAACGGAAAACTTAAAATAAGGAAAGTAGAAAAAATGTCAAAATTAACTCGGATTACTATCAGAAATATGCTTTAACACCTGCTTTCAAAAATGCCATTCCATTACTTCACCCAAACAATCTTCACTGTGTTAAGTTCCATCAGGATAAGGCTACCAGCCATACCTCTAAATCTACTGCTATATTTTTTTGAAAAAATGAGAAATGAAACCGGAATTGAGGCTATCCAATTTAAATGCATCCCACCCAAGTCTCCCGACCTGTCTCCTATGGATTACTGCGCATTTGGACTTCTAAAACAAACCCTTTATAAGCGGCATCCCAAAACATTGGATGGACTCTGGAAGATTGTGAAGGAGGAGTGAACAAAATCAGACTTGATATTTTAAGAAAAGCTCTTTTATGTTGGAAATCTTGATGTAATATCATAGTTCAACAATAGGGCTATCAGATTGAACATAAAATTCTTATCTTTGTTATATACATATTTTTTTTCAAAATCGTTACAAAAATATGTGAACACCCTCTGTATATGTTGGTCGAATGTTGTATTTATTAGTGAAATACACTACGTGACAGTGAAAATGAGATACCAAGAAGGAGTGAACAGAAAAATATGCAAATTGCAGGATAGCCGCAGCTCACCGAGTTATGTAAATGATTTGAAATGAGCAGCTGTCCCGTGCACGTTGAGTGAAATATAAGGGAAGGAACATGCAGAATCGGCAATAGTCGCGTCTCTCTGTCTACCAGGGAAATCATTTTGCATTTTTTGTCTCAGAGGAAACGTGTAGTAGCAAAGAATGCCAGGCCGTCGCCAACCCAGACAATTCCAACAGACAGACGATTTTACGAGGGTATGATGATTGGACTCAGAAGGGCACGTTGGTCCATACGTCAAATCTCAGCAGACAGCCACCTACACGTGCCCACGGTGCACCGGCTGTGGCGAAGATGGTTGGAACAAGGGAATGTGGTACGTTTGAGGGGTGCCGGTACGGCCAGAGCAACGTCAGAACGCGTGGACCGACTCAACCACCTGCGGCCCCGTAGGCCACTTTCATCGTACAGGACACCCTTAAATCTAGCACGTACAGCACACCCTTAAATCTCCCATATCGACCAGGACCATTATCCGCCGATTGGTCGCCGGCGGCCTGCACTCATGGCGCTCGTTAAGAAAACTGCTATTGAGCCAACAGCACAGACGGCTCCGTTTGCAATGGTGTCGAGATAAAGCCAAGTGGACGACGGAATGGCACAGGGTCGTGTTCTTAGACGAGTTACTTTTCTATTTTAGCAATGACAGTCGCTGTGTACGAGTCTGGCGCCGAAGTGGTGACAGGTCCAATCCGACCACATCTGTGGAATGCCACACCACGCGACAACGCGGCATCATGGTTTGGGGCGCCCTCGTCTACGATAGCAGGTCACCTCTGCTCCGTATTGAGGGCACTATGACGGCCCAAAGATACGTGGATGACGTTCTGCTGCCGGTTACACTACCCTTCCTTCAGGGATGTGCCTAATGCCATTTACCAGCAGGATAACGCCCGACCACACACGGCAATAATATAAATAGCGTATATAATGTAATATTTAAAGCAAATAAAATATATAGTGAAAATTAGATTGTTATATAATATAATAATAAACTTTATTTTGTCACATAATACAAACAACACATACAATTTCAGCTTATAACTGAAGGTATAACAGTGAGGCAAAGAACTGCAGAAAAAACCCTTTTAGTTGAGCCTGGTGGGTCCACAGCCTGCAGCTAAACTGGCAACACGCTAACATTAAATCAATGATCGGGGCATAACAAAAGCCATAACAAAATGTACAAGAAATAATTAGCAGGAATACAAGTAGCAAAACAAATAAATAATTGGTCAGCAAATCGATCAGACCTGTAATAGAAACATCTTTAAGTACTTCTTAATATCACTGAACCATGAAAATAGTTTTAAGAAGAGTGGAAAAAAATTCCATAATCTTCGGCCGATAGAATTGATATTTAGGTATAAGCTGTTTGTACGAGAAAAAAGGGGTTTACGTTGATTTTTATTTCTAGTACTATAAGTATGATCGTGAAAATTTGCGAAAAAGATTCTACAATGGTGATTATGATGAATATGCTAAAACATAAACAAAGCCAAACGATAGTGAACAATCTTAGTGGCGGGCAAAATTTTGTAGCGATAACAAATATCATGGGGATGAATATTAAAATCAAAAGAATCTTTAAGAAGACCTGTTTATATTTCTGGCAGTAGTGTTTCCCTAAACAAGATTACAATAAGACAGATGAGGAATAATTAAACTGTATAATAGTTGTATTAGAACAACACTTGTTCATAAAAAAAGTAAAACAATTAAATACTATTAAAGACAGAAAGCAAACTTATAAATATAAGAAACAGATAAAGATGAAGTTGATTTTTAAACAAAAGGTTGAAAGCTAGCGGATTTGCTCGAAGTACTTTAAGAAAGTTATGAACCGTGTCTTTCACCTTGATGTTTACGTAAGTATACAGGGTGTTCCAAAAAGATTGCAACGCGCTTTAATTCTTTACCTGCTGGAGATAAGTATGCAATGTAAGTTGCAAAAATGTTGAAAGTAAGGTAGGAAATAAGGCTATGTTAATGAAATAGTTCTCCCATTCATTTTCAAAAGTTACACTTTTTAAATTTTTATACGGCCCCCTTAGACAAATTGGGTCAATCAGAAAATTTTATTTTTAATGCAACAAGATCACTAATTAAATCCGCATATCTGTATCTTTAAAATCAACTGAATTATGATAAAGGAAAAAATCTGACATATGCCACTTTTCCGTACCATGTGAAAGGCTGTTTCATCAGTAAAAAAGGGGATCATAAACAAATTGACGATGGAAATTATTTAGATCAAAAATATGTTAATATGTGACAAAATTTTTTATCACAAATGCATCTAAATAAAGCATTACACAGACAGAGATCATATAAAGCAGTGGTATTCACTATGCAGTTGGGTTACGTATGTATTATCATCCAGTTTTATTTTTTTTTGTGATATGTCACAAATTTACATTTCTAATTGATATAGGGTCCCCATTCACAATATTCAATTTTCAATTAAATATAACTTGCTCAATTTTAAAGACACAGATATGCAGGTTTTTAATGATCTTGTTGCTTTAAAAATAAAAAATTTTTTGATTGACCTAATTTGTCTAAGGGGGTCGTATAAAAATTTAAAAAATGTAACTTTTTGAAAATGAATGGGAGGACTATTTTATTAACGCAGTCTTATTTCCTACCTTACTTTCAACATTTTTGTAATTTACATTGCTCACTTATCTCCAACAGGTAAAGAATTAAAGCGAGTTTCAATCTTTTTAGGACACCCTGTATATTAACCTCTTTGAGCCAGACAAATGCAGAGTTACGTGATTTGGCACATTCTTTAGTAGATTTTTAGTAGCTGGAGTGATGTGCTCATACATATTCTGAAAGGGCACTATCAAGATAGCTGGCAAACATTCCAGAATTCCTCCTTAGCCTCACGCCTCCTTATTTCACAGGATCCACTAACAATGATGAGCTTAAATAATGATGAAAACGATATTGTAATTTATCTCACTGTTGTAAGTGTTGAACTTTCTAAGGTGTAACAACAAATATAATGTAAGTAACAACATTTGTTTAGACAGTAAGATATGGCACTATAATGATTTGATAGTTGAATATAATGATTTGATGGTTGAATATAATGATTTAAGGGCAGTTTCACGCAGAAGGACCACTACCGGCCACTCAAATTGCTGCTCGTGCCCTAGGGCGAGTCGGGTGGCTTGGGTTTTCGACACAGAAGGACCACTTGAAGAGGGAAAAAAATGGCAATAACGACACACGCAATAAGTTATCAATTTGATAAAAAAATCGTTGCTTGCCTGTTGCGTCTGACCAATAACACTAAGTAACGGTCATCGGAAGATGTAATTGGAGGGCGACCCGAGTTTGGTCTTCTGCTTATTGTTCCGCTGTTTTGGAATTGGGTCCATAAACGTGAAAGAACAGAATGGTGGACTCTGAAGAATTCAGCAACTTCTCCAATAGATTGGCCAGATTCTAACCTGTCCATAAACGCCTTCTTTGGGATATGTAGAATGAACTGGTTATCTCGGATTTTCACCCTAACGTCCGTAGTAGAAATAAGGACGTACAGAAATAAGCACCTGCTTTTATCAAGACTCTGATTTATGTATGTGGCAGAGCCAATTGCTATTATCACATGTTTCTATATTTGCATATTGTACTCGAAGTATACAGCAAGTTTCGTCCAATAAAATTCATTTGTTCGCTTGTGATTCGAGAATTTGCATTTCATGCTTATTTTCTGGAAGGGTATGTATTTGAAAATAAAATACCATGTTACTAAGAAACGGGATTAAACCTAATGAGTTATTACAGCAGAAAATCTTTTTCGATTTAAACAATAAAGAAATATAATCTTTTTCGATTTAAACAATAAAGAAATATATATATATATATATGTATTTTTATCGGAAATTGTATCCATTACAGTCTTTGGGTCTAACGAGTATTAAGAGATTATTGATATTTTCAAATTCTTACACAATTTTTTTTTCTGAGGGAACATTTTAAAAATCCATATATTGTAGTACAGGTATATCTTCTAATACATGAGTATAATCTTCTAATCTACGAAAATATAAATTATTCCGTCCGTCCGTCTCTGTAACGCCTGACGAGGGATTTGGCGACTTCTTTTAATGTTGTGAAATTGATGAAAATATTGTCAACTCGCTAAAAATATCACCAAATTGATAAAAATTATGCCAAATCAATGAAATTGATTACATTTTGAAAGGGGATAGTATTGTAATGATGTTTCGGTAGCTTTTGATTGTCAGTCCAACCATCCGACTTGACAATAAATTTGGCGACTTTATAAAATGTGGTCAAATTGCTCGAATATCGCCAATTTAACGAAATATCGCCAAATTGATAAAACTGCTGTCAAATTGAAAAAATGACCCCAAATCAATGAAATTAATTAATTGTGGTTTGAAAGATGATACTATTGTAATGATGTTTCGGTAGCATTTGTCTCTTAGTCCAACTGTCCCACATTTCAACAAATTTGGCGACTTTTTAAATGCCGCCAAGTTAATGAAAATTGATAAAATGATCCTAAATTAATGAAAATGACTCTTGATGAAAATTCAATATTTTGCAAAATTAAGCTCAATTTTCTTAATAATCCCTGTTGCTTTGTGGGAATTAAATAATATTTTTTGTAAATTTGTTTAAAAACGGGACCAGGATGCTTCTTTCTTCAAATCTACCTTTGAAGATAATTTTGTATAGTGAGAACAGAGATTCTTATACATCTTTTTAGGTGAATTAAATTAAATATTTTAATAAAATGTTTAGAATAACAATGTCAAATAAAATATTATAGGAATTTGCACATAATTGTAAAGTTTTAATTTCTTTATGTTATATTCTGTGCGAAGAACGGGTATACTGTTAATAGTTTATACGTTTTTCAATTTTATTCCATTTTTTGATACATTTATGTGAAAAATATACAATATCTCGAGAATGGTTCGAGCTAGCGTTCTAAAGTTTATGACAAACGTTTTCTAATGAAAAATTATTACATAAATGGTTACTTACTTAATTTTGTTGAAGGTTTTGATTTTTTGATGATTTTTTCAAAATTTCTTTCGAAAATTTTAGGTTTTTCCAAACATTTGATTGTGTGTAAAAACAATAGGTTTCCAATATTCAGTAATTTTTATACCAAATTTCATTTGAATCGCTCCAATCGTTTGTGAGATATCGTTTCTACAGACTCGCACAAGCACACACATAGACATATAGACACACACACACACACATACACATGCACACATACATACACACACACACATACATCACCTCAAAAATATTCGATTAGTGTTCATGAATGATTGATACGAGCTCTCCCGTCGAAAACTTAAATTCGAATTTTCGACTCTCACAATACTTTACATTATACTATGTATATAAGTAAAAATAATCTAGAGAGAAATCAATGGCATTTGTGGTTTGACATTTGTGGTGTGTTGTGACACTAACATGAGCCGTTCTTAAAAGGAAAAAAATGATAAAAAATTAAATGTTACCACTATTGCAGAAGAGGTGAATATTGTTGTCAGTACTTTTAACAAGAAATGATTCGACATCCTTATTAAGAAGTTATAACAAGCCTTTCTCTAGATTTAAAAATTGCACTTTTCCACAAAAAACGCAATATCTTTTTAAAGAATACAGCTATATATAAAAAAAAATCTGATGTGGGCAACACGACTTTCCTTATATGGTGCAATGAATTTAGTACTTTTACAGTAAAAAAATAGGTTTCTTTTATAGTAGATACTTATATTCTTTCCAAGATATTGATTTTTCGACAATTAGTCGTAATTTTCATTAATTTAGCGTCATTTTAATCCATTTGGCGAGATTTTCGTTAATTTGACGACATTTCAAAAAGTCGCCAAGTTGGCGACATTCCGCCAAATTCGTCTCCAAAATATCGCCAAGCTTTACTGACGGAGAAATAAGTTATTCTTATAGCAGATAAATGACTATTGGCGTTCAAATACAAAAGTATTTACTCGAAGCATCTTTTCTAATGAATGGAACGAGCTAGATCCATGAGAATGATGTTACCATATTTATCGCATGGTATTACATATGAAAAGTGAACATGTTTCTCAATAGGAAATATATTTTTTTATTTTATAGGACTTTTTGATAATTTTTTTGAAAAATGTGCAATATCTCGAGAACGGTTCATATTAGCGTTCTAAAATGTATGTTAATAGTTTTCTAATGAAAAATTACATAAGAAATGTCTATTTGCGTAACTTTATTAGCGGTTTTGATTTTTTGGCGATTTTTTCAAAATTTCATTCGAAAATTTAGGGGGGTTCTGAACATTCGATTGCGTATAGAAACAATAGGCTTCCAGTGTTTACGGATTGTGATTTTTGTACCAAATTTGTTCGAATCGGTCCATTCGTTCGTCAGTTATCGTCTCCACAGACTCACTGACACACACACGCACACACACACAGACATCACTTCAAAAATGTTTGATTCGTGGTCAGGGATGCTTGAAACGTGCTCTCCCGTCGAAAACTCGAATTCGAATTTTCGACCCCGTCGCAATACTTTCCTTATACATTATGTACATAAGGAAAGTAAAAATGGTATGTTCATTTTAATCGATAACAAAAAGTTTATGATTTTCAGTAATATAACTGTATTTATTTTATGCGCCACCGAACATTCAGAAGGTTCCCAAATTTAATGTCCGGATCACCAGAGTTCCGTATGTATAAAATACATTCATAATAAAAACCAAATAGATGCATGACAGTTGAATTCAAAATTTATGCAAAATTAGGGGTACACTTTTGAAGTATAAAACAATAACATAGTAAAATTAAAAGAGCAAATGATTACATAAGTAAATCTTTAAGCGTTACAGATTCCAAATATGAAAATGGTATGTTCATTTTAATCGATAACAAAAAGTTTATGATTTTCAGTAATATAACTGTATTTATTTTATGCGCCACCGAACATTCAGAAGGTTCCCAAATTTAATGTCCGGATCACCAGAGTTCCGTATGTATAAAATACATTCATAATAAAAACCAAATAGATGCATGACAGTTGAATTCAAAATTTATGCAAAATTAGGGGTACACTTTTGAAGTATAAAACAATAACATAGTAAAATTAAAAGAGCAAATGATTACATAAGTAAATCTTTAAGCGTTACAGATTCCAAATATGAAAATGGTATGTTCATTTTAATCGATAACAAAAAGTTTATGATTTTCAGTAATATAACTGTATTTATTTTATGCGCCACCGAACATTCAGAAGGTTCCCAAATTTAATGTCCGGATCACCAGAGTTCCGTATGTATAAAATACATTCATAATAAAAACCAAATAGATGCATGACAGTTGAATTCAAAATTTATGCAAAATTAGGGGTACACTTTTGAAGTATAAAACAATAACATAGTAAAATTAAAAGAGCAAATGATTACATAAGTAAATCTTTAAGCGTTACAGATTCCAAATATGAAAATGGTATGTTCATTTTAATCGATAACAAAAAGTTTATGATTTTCAGTAATATAACTGTATTTATTTTATGCGCCACCGAACATTCAGAAGGTTCCCAAATTTAATGTCCGGATCACCAGAGTTCCGTATGTATAAAATACATTCATAATAAAAACCAAATAGATGCATGACAGTTGAATTCAAAATTTATGCAAAATTAGGGGTACACTTTTGAAGTATAAAACAATAACATAGTAAAATTAAAAGAGCAAATGATTACATAAGTAAATCTTTAAGCGGTACAGATTCCAAATATGAAAATGGTATGTTCATTTTAATCGATAACAAAAAGTTTATGATTTTCAGTAATATAACTGTATTTATTTTATGCGCCACCGAACATTCAGAAGGTTCCCAAATTTAATGTCCGGATCACCAGAGTTCCGTATGTATAAAATACATTCATAATAAAAACCAAATAGATTCATGACAGTTGAATTCAAAATTTATGCAAAATTAGGGGTACACTTTTGAAGTATAAAACAATAACATAGTAAAATTAAAAGAGCAAATGATTACATAAGTAAATCTTTAAGCGTTACAGATTCCAAATATGAAAATGGTATGTTCATTTTAATCGATAACAAAAAGTTTATGATTTTCAGTAATATAACTGTATTTATTTTATGCGCCACCGAACATTCAGAAGGTTCCCAAATTTAATGTCCGGATCACCAGAGTTCCGTATGTATAAAATACATTCATAATAAAAACCAAATAGATGCATGACAGTTGAATTCAAAATTTATGCAAAATTAGGGGTACACTTTTGAAGTATAAAACAATAACATAGTAAAATTAAAAGAGCAAATGATTACATAAGTAAATCTTTAAGCGTTACAGATTCCAAATATGAAAATGGTATGTTCATTTTAATCGATAACAAAAAGTTTATGATTTTCAGTAATATAACTGTATTTATTTTATGCGCCACCGAACATTCAGAAGGTTCCCAAATTTAATGTCCGGATCACCAGAGTTCCGTATGTATAAAATACATTCATAATAAAAACCAAATAGATGCATGACAGTTGAATTCAAAATTTATGCAAAATTAGGGGTACACTTTTGAAGTATAAAACAATAACATAGTAAAATTAAAAGAGCAAATGATTACATAAGTAAATCTTTAAGCGGTACAGATTCCAAATATGAAAATGGTATGTTCATTTTAATCGATAACAAAAAGTTTATGATTTTCAGTAATATAACTGTATTTATTTTATGCGCCACCGAACATTCAGAAGGTTCCCAAATTTAATGTCCGGATCACCAGAGTTCCGTATGTATAAAATACATTCATAATAAAAACCAAATAGATGCATGACAGTTGAATTCAAAATTTATGCAAAATTAGGGGTACACTTTTGAAGTATAAAACAATAACATAGTAAAATTAAAAGAGCAAATGATTACATAAGTAAATCTTTAAGCGTTACAGATTCCAAATATGAAAATGGTATGTTCATTTTAATCGATAACAAAAAGTTTATGATTTTCAGTAATATAACTGTATTTATTTTATGCGCCACCGAACATTCAGAAGGTTCCCAAATTTAATGTCCGGATCACCAGAGTTCCGTATGTATAAAATACATTCATAATAAAAACCAAATAGATGCATGACAGTTGAATTCAAAATTTATGCAAAATTAGGGGTACACTTTTGAAGTATAAAACAATAACATAGTAAAATTAAAAGAGCAAATGATTACATAAGTAAATCTTTAAGCGGTACAGATTCCAAATATGAAAATGGTATGTTCATTTTAATCGATAACAAAAAGTTTATGATTTTCAGTAATATAACTGTATTTATTTTATGCGCCACCGAACATTCAGAAGGTTCCCAAATTTAATGTCCGGATCACCAGAGTTCCGTATGTATAAAATACATTCATAATAAAAACCAAATAGATGCATGACAGTTGAATTCAAAATTTATGCAAAATTAGGGGTACACTTTTGAAGTATAAAACAATAACATAGTAAAATTAAAAGAGCAAATGATTACATAAGTAAATCTTTAAGCGTTACAGATTCCAAATATGAAAATGGTATGTTCATTTTAATCGATAACAAAAAGTTTATGATTTTCAGTAATATAACTGTATTTATTTTATGCGCCACCGAACATTCAGAAGGTTCCCAAATTTAATGTCCGGATCACCAGAGTTCCGTATGTATAAAATACATTCATAATAAAAACCAAATAGATGCATGACAGTTGAATTCAAAATTTATGCAAAATTAGGGGTACACTTTTGAAGTATAAAACAATAACATAGTAAAATTAAAAGACCAAATGATTACATAAGTAAATCTTTAAGCGGTACAGATTCCAAATATGAAAATGGTATGTTCATTTTAATCGATAACAAAAAGTTTATGATTTTCAGTAATATAACTGTATTTATTTTATGCGCCACCGAACATTCAGAAGGTTCCCAAATTTAATGTCCGGATCACCAGAGTTCCGTATGTATAAAATACATTCATAATAAAAACCAAATAGATGCATGACAGTTGAATTCAAAATTTATGCAAAATTAGGGGTACACTTTTGAAGTATAAAACAATAACATAGTAAAATTAAAAGAGCAAATGATTACATAAGTAAATCTTTAAGCGTTACAGATTCCAAATATGAAAATGGTATGTTCATTTTAATCGATAACAAAAAGTTTATGATTTTCAGTAATATAACTGTATTTATTTTATGCGCCACCGAACATTCAGAAGGTTCCCAAATTTAATGTCCGGATCACCAGAGTTCCGTATGTATAAAATACATTCATAATAAAAACCAAATAGATGCATGACAGTTGAATTCAAAATTTATGCAAAATTAGGGGTACACTTTTGAAGTATAAAACAATAACATAGTAAAATTAAAAGAGCAAATGATTACATAAGTAAATCTTTAAGCGTTACAGATTCCAAATATGAAAATGGTATGTTCATTTTAATCGATAACAAAAAGTTTATGATTTTCAGTAATATAACTGTATTTATTTTATGCGCCACCGAACATTCAGAAGGTTCCCAAATTTAATGTCCGGATCACCAGAGTTCCGTATGTATAAAATACATTCATAATAAAAACCAAATAGATGCATGACAGTTGAATTCAAAATTTATGCAAAATTAGGGGTACACTTTTGAAGTATAAAACAATAACATAGTAAAATTAAAAGAGCAAATGATTACATAAGTAAATCTTTAAGCGTTACAGATTCCAAATATGAAAATGGTATGTTCATTTTAATCGATAACAAAAAGTTTATGATTTTCAGTAATATAACTGTATTTATTTTATGCGCCACCGAACATTCAGAAGGTTCCCAAATTTAATGTCCGGATCACCAGAGTTCCGTATGTATAAAATACATTCATAATAAAAACCAAATAGATGCATGACAGTTGAATTCAAAATTTATGCAAAATTAGGGGTACACTTTTGAAGTATAAAACAATAACATAGTAAAATTAAAAGAGCAAATGATTACATAAGTAAATCTTTAAGCGTTACAGATTCCAAATATGAAAATGGTATGTTCATTTTAATCGATAACAAAAAGTTTATGATTTTCAGTAATATAACTGTATTTATTTTATGCGCCACCGAACATTCAGAAGGTTCCCAAATTTAATGTCCGGATCACCAGAGTTCCGTATGTATAAAATACATTCATAATAAAAACCAAATAGATGCATGACAGTTGAATTCAAAATTTATGCAAAATTAGGGGTACACTTTTGAAGTATAAAACAATAACATAGTAAAATTAAAAGAGCAAATGATTACATAAGTAAATCTTTAAGCGGTACAGATTCCAAATATGAAAATGGTATGTTCATTTTAATCGATAACAAAAAGTTTATGATTTTCAGTAATATAACTGTATTTATTTTATGCGCCACCGAACATTCAGAAGGTTCCCAAATTTAATGTCCGGATCACCAGAGTTCCGTATGTATAAAATACATTCATAATAAAAACCAAATAGATGCATGACAGTTGAATTCAAAATTTATGCAAAATTAGGGGTACACTTTTGAAGTATAAAACAATAACATAGTAAAATTAAAAGAGCAAATGATTACATAAGTAAATCTTTAAGCGTTACAGATTCCAAATATGAAAATGGTATGTTCATTTTAATCGATAACAAAAAGTTTATGATTTTCAGTAATATAACTGTATTTATTTTATGCGCCACCGAACATTCAGAAGGTTCCCAAATTTAATGTCCGGATCACCAGAGTTCCGTATGTATAAAATACATTCATAATAAAAACCAAATAGATGCATGACAGTTGAATTCAAAATTTATGCAAAATTAGGGGTACACTTTTGAAGTATAAAACAATAACATAGTAAAATTAAAAGAGCAAATGATTACATAAGTAAATCTTTAAGCGTTACAGATTCCAAATATGAAAATGGTATGTTCATTTTAATCGATAACAAAAAGTTTATGATTTTCAGTAATATAACTGTATTTATTTTATGCGCCACCGAACATTCAGAAGGTTCCCAAATTTAATGTCCGGATCACCAGAGTTCCGTATGTATAAAATACATTCATAATAAAAACCAAATAGATGCATGACAGTTGAATTCAAAATTTATGCAAAATTAGGGGTACACTTTTGAAGTATAAAACAATAACATAGTAAAATTAAAAGAGCAAATGATTACATAAGTAAATCTTTAAGCGGTACAGATTCCAAATATGAAAATGGTATGTTCATTTTAATCGATAACAAAAAGTTTATGATTTTCAGTAATATAACTGTATTTATTTTATGCGCCACCGAACATTCAGAAGGTTCCCAAATTTAATGTCCGGATCACCAGAGTTCCGTATGTATAAAATACATTCATAATAAAAACCAAATAGATGCATGACAGTTGAATTCAAAATTTATGCAAAATTAGGGGTACACTTTTGAAGTATAAAACAATAACATAGTAAAATTAAAAGAGCAAATGATTACATAAGTAAATCTTTAAGCGTTACAGATTCCAAATATGAAAATGGTATGTTCATTTTAATCGATAACAAAAAGTTTATGATTTTCAGTAATATAACTGTATTTATTTTATGCGCCACCGAACATTCAGAAGGTTCCCAAATTTAATGTCCGGATCACCAGAGTTCCGTATGTATAAAATACATTCATAATAAAAACCAAATAGATGCATGACAGTTGAATTCAAAATTTATGCAAAATTAGGGGTACACTTTTGAAGTATAAAACAATAACATAGTAAAATTAAAAGAGCAAATGATTACATAAGTAAATCTTTAAGCGTTACAGATTCCAAATATGAAAAAAAGGGTGTTAAAATTACTAATGCAAGAATTACAGAGCTAAATTTGTAACTCGTCTTCTTCAATCTGAAAAGTGTTTGCAAAATCAAATAATATTTTAAAAAGTAATGCGTCTTTTCTTGCTTAAGCTCTACGTATTCTTTATGGATATCAAGTCTTATTTCCTGCTGAATTTTGTCGAATAACCTTTGGAGATTTCTTTTATAAAGGCCACTGATAAGTTAACACAATAGCACACAAAATTTAAATTACCAGTTTCCTTTTCCCTTTCAGAATATTCAAGTATTTGTGTTTTATTCCGGTATTTGTGTTCAACATGAAGCTGATGGGATTATGCCTTTCTCTGTTTCTGGCGACTTATAGAGCTATTTCGTTGCCGATAGATAAAATCGTGGATTTGGGCCATGCTTTTGATGAAGATTCTATAGGGTGGATTACAGATAGAAATTTCAAATTGGCAATCACTCAAAATGGTACAACACCTGAAGGATACTGGTGCGTACATGATATAGAAGTTTTAAGAATAGTTTTTAATGTGTCAGATTTTAATTTTTTTTTCATCTAGGATCAAATTTTTGGCATTTTACATTTGTTTAATATACTTCAAATTAACGTAGTTGAATTTTTAATATAGTATTTATTTACACTATATGCATAAGATGCGAGGATCATACGCATACATAAAAAAATTGGTATGAAACAAGTTTGTGATTTCTTTTTTGTTTAGGATTATGTAAAAGACTAGGGGGCACCGCCTCCTGCTTGTTACGCTTCGTTAACCCCTGTAACTCGTGCTGCGAGTAGAGAGACTTCGCCTCCAACTCACTGGCGCTCTCAGACTTCGCTTCGTGAGCCATTTCAAGCTTACCTAAAGTTTAAATTTGAAAACTGTCTAATTCACCGCATTACCCTGTTATTTCTCTACATATGTACAGCATTTCATATTTTTGTATGCTATAATTTTTGCTGTATGAGAGAGAAAACTTCGATGGACGTGCCGATATGAAAGAAAATTTTTTACTTCAGAAAATTTTCAGTAGATTATCTCGTAAACTACATAAAAATTAAAACAAGAAATATCAATCATGCATAAAGCATTGGTTATGAAACACTTTTATTTTAACATATCTAAAATGCAATACATTGAGCACTGATATTTTTTAATTTATCACAGTACTACAATAATTTATTATAGTTCAAAACTTCAAACTTCATCAAAAAACCCAATGCTATAAATCGCTTCTCTACGTAAAATCAAATAATATGTCATTCATATCACTTATATTCCAAACTCCAGAGCTAAACAATTTTACATGAAAAAATTTCAGTAATTCTTATACAACTCATTTTACAATCACTTGATTTGTTTACAATCTGCATGGTATAGGAATTAGGCTTTGCAGTAGGAATAATCAAAATTTAGTGATCATTTAAAATTAAAATTATTGTAATTGCGTTGGCACAGAATTTAGATGCACAGATAATATGAAAAAATAAAGCGGTTTTAGAGCGGATGCAATATTAAATATAAATTTAAAAGATCTTTAAAAATCACGATCTTGACACATCGTAAAAAAAAATGGATGTCATATTTTATTTTGAAATGAGTCACTTGATCTCTTAATATAATATGGGTGTAAGTATCATTTCAAAACTTTTTAAAGAAAACTACCTAATATATTTTGTTGAAATTCTTTTACACATTTTGCGTGATAATTTGAATATTTCCTACAATTTTCGAAGCAATTTGTGAATTTAACTACGTTTAAAAAATTATTGAAAAATTATGTCTCATAGGGTTCAACTCATTTCATTTCTTCAACCCGGGTTAAATCCAAAGCTAATTGAGTGACATTATTAATTTCCATTCCTGTATGTCCCACAGATCGTCTCAAAAACATACTAAAATTTCATTTTGAAAAAGTCATTTTTACCGCAGTTATCGTATGTACTGACAGACAGACAAACAGAAAGAACAAAGTCATAAATAAACACTTTACAACTATGTTGTAAAATGTTAAAAAGGGCTCCGTTCTGCAAAAAATTAACTATGTAGGTACATGGTTGCAAAAATTTGCTTTCTTGCTACTGTTAGTATATCCAGAATGCGAAATCGGAGCTCAAATATTTTGTCTTTGACATTGAATTTTTTTAAACTAAAATGTATATTAAAAAACGGTTCATTTCAGCGTGTTTCTGAAAGCTTTCTCCACAAGCACTGTTTTTTATTTTTGTATGCTATAGTTTTTTCAGTACGAAGGAGAGAATCTCGAGGAACGAGAAATTTTCAAACTGCGGCGACGGCTACTTTTGTTTTTTATATAGAGGGATTTAAATATTTGTTCGGTAGAAAATCTTAAAAGTTGTTTACATATACATTAAAGACATTTTAGTGTATATTTTCACATTAAAATCATATCTTTCACATTAAAATCAAAATAGAACCTGTTTAAAACGAAATTTTGTTTCATACTTTGAGGTACTGAAAATCATAATTATCACGTTAACATCTTCGAACAAAAATAATTTAAATATTTTAATATTTTGACCTTTTTTATTTCGAAAAAAAAATAATAAAGATAAAATATTTGTCACAGCCAGTTTTTGCACGATTATAAATATTGGGCTAATACTAATAGTTTAATAATTATTAGCCAACAGCAGAATTTTTTATTTAACTTCTCCATTAAAATCCATAGATGTCACCCAAACAAACTACTTTACCATAATTAATGATTTGTTTTGTTTTTAAATATATTAATTAGTTAAAAGTTCGCTAATTCAATTACTTTGAACAGTATAGGATGTAAGACTTTATTCGGAAGGCAAATATCTGCAAACACTATTTCATACGAGAGCACCAAACTACTAAGGAGAGCGTCAAACAACTAAAGAGAGCACCAAACTACTACTAAGGAGATGACCAAATTAACGAGTGTGAATATTATTTGAGAAAATTAATATGTTGTGGCCGAAATAACAAGCATGTAAGGTCCAAATATGTAAATTGTCTTGCACAAAAATACAAAATTAGCTAAATAAAATTAGCAGTGGCTCCAGTCTGATGGAACCGAAATGGTTTCGCGAGAATAACACCTTACTTTTTAGGTTGTTTGTCTTCTTTAGACATTTTCAGAACAGTTCAAAATATTAGAATACAAAAATTAAAACCATCTTTTCAAAATGCATCAAGATATCGAAATATCAAAATTAAAACCACTCTATTTCAAAAATTAAAAAACTAATCTAAAATACGATTATATACCCTTATAGGACTTTCAAAGGGCTACAAATTACTTCTTATAGTTTATAACTAGCATTTTCGGTTTTAGAACATTACAAACTTGAAAAACCCAAAATTTTCAATCTTCTTGAAGTTGACAAGATGATTACTCAAAAAATATAAGAGCTTTATCAAAACAAATTATTGATCCATATTTCTTTTATAGCACCCTATTTCAGACAAAACAGGCAATTTTTGTTTTACATTTTTATCTGTTAGGTTCGGAGATATAGGTTTCCAAATAAAGTGTTTACATCTTTCGTAACTCTCCGTTCTTCCCTCAGAGATAACCCAATCATACATGTTGTTCATATTAAAATTTGGTAACTATCCAGGTACATCTTAAGCGTGTACATCTCTCTCTCTCTCCCTCTCCCTCTTTTTCCTCTCCCTCTTTTTCCTCTCTCTCTCCCTCCCTCTTTCCCCTCTCTCTCTCTCCCTCTACGATTCTAACTATGATGCTCAGAATATCTTCACATTTCCTGTTCAACTTCAGCGAATAACCTTTGGAGATAAGTATCGGTGACCTTTGAAAATATGTGTATAAAATCTAAACATCTGTTTCCTTCTTTTCAAACTACTTCATTATTTATGTTCTATTCTGCAAGACATGGCGTTGATTCGAGTATACGCTTCTCTGTTTTTAACGATTTATAAAACTTTTTCGTTGCCAATACCAGAAAATCAAATGGTAGATTTGAGCCATGCTTTTGATGAACATTCGATTGGAGGATGGGTTGCAAGTAGAGATTTCGAATTGGTCGTCACTCAGAATGGTACAACAGCTGAAGGCTTCTGGTAAGTTCATGATATAATAAAGTTTAATGGGTGGAATAGTTTTAACGTCTGTGATTCATTTTTTCTTTATTTAGGATCAGTATTCGTCATTTAAATTTGCTATATAATTACACTGAGGTAGCAGGCCTAAAATTTAAATATAAAACTGCTTTAAATATAAAAATCTTTATTCTCATTAAAAGACATTAAAATATATTTTCAAACCTATGTTTCCCAACACTACTCATATTGGGCAACTCAGGTTGGGGGCAGTTACTTTGGATGTGCAATAAGTAAGCACCCATTACTTTCTAACTGAAGTACCATGACAGTAATTGTGAAAAAATGCAGTAACTGGACGTTGCAGTTACAAGTTACTGTTACATTTCACAAAATGCCACTTTATAGTTTACTCAATTCTACTATTTTGAACATACAATGATCATTTAAACCTATTCCTTTATTTTTTTAATGCCACATTTATATAATGTTTTTTTTTTGTAATTTCAAAACACTTGTATGCCAAAACCTTAGATTTAGTAAAAGAAACTGGATGGATTAGTATAGAATGGTTCCAAGTGCTGCTTAAAATCATAGCCACAGAAACAGACAAAAATTGGACTGTGTGGGCCGTCGCATACCATTGTTATTTTGATGTAAATTTTGAATTTCAATGAAATTATATCTACTAAAATTAAAATGCCTTTTCATTGTGATGCTTTTGGCTTTAGAAATAAGTCAAAATTGAAATGAAAGAAAAGATAAACCCTGACCTCAAAATTCAATATAGTATTTGAATAGGGAATTCTACGTCAAGAGCACCAAAATCGTTTGCTAACACCGTGACGCATTTTCAACGTTATGATATCTACCAATTCCTTTAGGCATGAAATATGAAAATTCTATGCATACATAAGAATTTGTATATGATAAATCTGAAATAATTCTGTTAAAGCCCGCATATAAATAAGATCCAATTATTTTTATCCGCTGGAAATCTTTGTAATGTATTTTGGATGTATGCTGGTGCAATGAAATTTAAATGAAAACACTCAAGATGGAATTCTGCTTAATGTGGAACATTTTGAGGTCCCAAAAATCACCACAGTGAATTTCATCTTAACAACCCTTGAAGATGGAATCTGCATAACACGGAAACTTAACTCAGAATATGTTTTGAGTGGTAAACACAAAATTACCGTTTAAGACGCAAACTCACAAATGTTTTAAAGTTTAAGGAACATATTTTTATGAAGAAGCGAAATGGGGAATTCCTGTCATAACCAAAATTATTTTCAGTTAGTATATGCAGATAAAAGAGTCATTTATCCATAAAAAATAGAGCAAACGGATTTTTTTGCTTCAGTTTAAACTATTAAAAATGTGATATAGATTGACAAAATAAAGGAATTGAAAAACTACTTTTACTGCATTTATACAATTATGCTTATGTATACTCATTTTTACTTATATATAAAATTTTGATGGTATAAAAGAATTTGATATCAATTCATTGCATTAACAGCATTAAACAGTTTGAATTCGTATCTTTATTTCAAAATTCAGAAACTAATTTAAAACAAATATTTTGCTGTATAAACAAATTATAAATGCAAAACAATATAGTTGTAAATATTAATAAAAGCAAAATATAAACATGGACTAATCTAATATAAATGATATACTGGTTTAAAACAGTAATCACTAATTTATGTAAAAGAAAGTATATACAATATAGGCTTCTCAACTTTAGCAGTTTATTCTCTAAACTTTAACATTCGATTTATGAAGTTTAATATTTCTGTTTATGCTATGCTCGAATAAAATCTGCTTAAAACAAAAATCAGCTTAATACGGAATATTTTGTTGTCCTTTGTAATTGCGATTAAAATTTCATTGAATAGTATTTGCTGAAAAAAAAATTATACATAATAGGATGTGTCTTTACTTGTATATTCATACTCACAAAACCCGCCTAAAGGGGACGTTCTCGTTTAAACACAGTTTAAGAAATCAGCACGTATCTTGTTTAAATCCAACATAATAAGTAACAGGGTACTTCCGAAGATCCATCATATGCATGTAGAGCATATGAATTCGAGTAGAGAAATTACAATTTTGTGGACATTTAGAAATTTTCAAATAGAACTAAAGTGAAATCAAAATTATATCCGGTACGACTAATTAATTTCGGCAGTAATTACAAGACTTCAGAGTAATCGATTCATTGAACTTCCATAGGTTACAACAGGAAGAATACAGCTCTGGGACACATGTTGGAACGCACATAGATGCCCCCTGTCACATGGTGAGAGGACGATGGACGATCGACGAAATCCCTCTAAATCGCTTAGTGGGTTCTGCAGCCGTTGTCGATATCACATATCGAGCCATGCAAGACAGAGACGCTGTACTGAATGTCGAGGACTTGCAACTGTGGGAAGCAATGGCAGGGAGAACACTACACGACACCATTGTGCTGGTTAGAACAGGATGGAGCAGCAGATGGCCAGACCGCGAAACTTACTTAGGAAATTCTAATAATGACAGAAATAACCTACATTTTCCAGGTAAGCATTTTTTTCCCCATAGCGTTGTATAAAGTATTGCTTTCCCCCAAGTTTTCAAATTCGAGATTTTGACAGATAAGTACGTTTTAAGACCTCTTGAACCTCTTTCAAACACTTTTGGAAATATGTCAGTGTCTATGTGTGTGGAGAGGTACATGACAACTCATGAACGAATGCTCTCTAACACTGTGTGAAAAGTATGTGAAATTATGCACATTATGTGGCAAACTAGAACTAGATAGAATTTTTAGACATTCTTCTGCCTAAAACTCGAATAATTCAAATTTTATGATTCCCACAGCTTTGTTTTCTGTGGGAAACAATAATTCTCGGAGCAATAATTGTAGTATTATGAGAAAAATTGATAATTTAAACTGTGTTATATTGATGTTAATGGTATCAAAAGTGTTTATGTTAATATAGGAAAATGAAATTCACCTAATACACTGGCGTCACTCAGATCTTGCCAACTTAGAAACAGGAAGTTTTAAAGCATTTTTAAGAAATATTTAAAGGAAAAATAACTTTCGTAAGAAGTCTAAAAAATATACATATTTTTTTTCGCTCTGATAATACGATGCCAATGGAACTAAACTCTTTGGAATAGATGAATACACGAGAAAGTCAAATTCCCACAACAGATATTTCCAATTCCTTAGCGATATATAACGATGATATATTTCATATATGTAGAACGGATTTTTTCAATCTTGGTCTTAAACTTGATCTTATAAATTTTAAAGAGTCACACTTTATAATAACATTATTTTTATTTCATCACATTATTAAGACGCTAAAATCATATTAAAACCAGAGTGCTTTCGGACGTCAAGCATTCATTATCAGTGACAATTGCTCAAAAAAAAGGCGGGGGGATACATGGGTCCTTATATTCAGTCAAAGACCGCGAACAAAATTTGCATTAGAAAGGCCAGATTACAGAGGGGAAATTCTTTTAATGAAAAACATTTAATTATAAAAATATTTAATTATAAAGACATTTAGTTATAAAATTCACACCGTAAAAGTATAATAAAAGTAACGGCTTTAAAAGTCGGGAAAAAAAATTACATGTAATTCTGATTTTTTCCCTCCCATCTATTTATTTTTTTTTTACTTTTAAAGCCCTTATTTGTATTTTACTGAGTGAATTTTATAACTAGATGATTTTATAATAAAATGATTTTCATTCAAAAAAGGTTTTTCTTGTGTAATCTGATCTTTCTTATGCAAATTTTATTCGTGTTTTTGACTGAGTATAACAGCACCATCTTCAATTTATCAATTTAAAGTTTTCAGACTCAAGATGGTGGAGGGATTTTTGGAAAATGTGGGAGTATTTTATTCTATTCAAAATTCACGTCTACTATATTCAGCCATTAAAGCATTTGCTTTTAGCTATATGCGAATATCGCCATAACAACGAAAGTTAATGTGTGGAATACAGTAGCGAGGAATGAGGCTGAAATAGAAAGGAAGTATAAAGCTAAAGAAAATGACCGACAGTTTCAGCGAAATGTTAACCACAAGTATAATAGTTTCACATAAAAAATCTTTGTTAAATGTCTGGATTGTAATTAAAACCAACGTCGTGCACAAGTCGAATCCACTTAGTAGCCACTTCACCATGAGTTGGTCTCGATCACCCATTAGGTACTTTAAGCACGTGCTTAGGACAACGGCGTAACAAGGGCTCCGAAAGTAAAGTCCAATTACAAAGGTTATATAGTTTTATAAATTAAATTGTGAGATCAATAAATACAAATTAAAAAATTATTCAAAATATTTAATTCTAGAGTTTTCCAATTATTTAAATATTGTATTTATACTGATACATTTTAAAAACAATTTTGTACGTTACACTGACCCTCTCAGACCACCTTCCTCTGAATTTCGTTCGAACTTTCATTCGGTTTTTGCCTACAGCCTTCGTTTATGGTACCATAGTAATCAGTACTCCAGCCGTTAAGAAAGCTATCAAGAACAAATCAGTAAAATCACTTTTTACGCATTATTAAAGACCAATGAATAAAGGTCTTTAATAATGAGTAAATATAATACAAATTTAATTTGAATTTATAAAATTATTCCTTTTCATACTACACAGTACACATAGTTGCACTTTTATTCATTTATATAATGCAACTGCTATCATTTAGGAAATCTAAATTTTAAATCAGACTAATATGTCATAATTCTGTTAATAAAATTTTAAATATTGAATTTTTTAAGGGTACAAAAATGGATTCAAGACCTCAAGAGGTCTTCGTCTAGTTCTAATTAGTTTACTATACTCTTTTGGATAAAGGAATGAGGACGGGGGGACTATAGTGTAGACCAGGCATGAACTAGTTAGTATACGTCGACATAAAATTTATACTTGTATTTCAAACTAAAAATATTACCCTGTTATGGTCATTGTTAAGCAATGTCCGGTCCGTAAACTCAATTCTGGAATCATTACATGCAAATGACCACACTCGTGGATCTGAAAACATCACATAACATGAAGTTTTAAATAAAATTATATTTTATTTACAATTTGAACAATAATCTAAAACAAGATCTATATTTTGTGGCGTTATCGTATAGATTGAATTATAAAATACGGCCACAGCGCGAAACTTAACGTTCTAAATTATATCCTGATGCAGTAATTCACAGCATTAAAAACAATCGGTAATTAATGTTGTTACGAATAGAGTGAAGTCATAAAAGTCACACCATATCTGGACACTGGATACAATCGGTTGTTTCAAATCAGTGCCGTTTTGTCTAGGAGTTATATTATATTTTTCATTATAAAATAAAAGCTTCGACCTTCGAGTTGTCCATCCGAATCCTCCTTCAACCTAGACCATCCGGTCTACCTGAAGGTGCAAGGTATCTGCTTGGATGGTAGGGAAGTGTCACCCAGTGGGGGTGGCATTCACAGAGACTATAACCTCCTTCCCCTACCACCAACCTCCTGGAAGGACATACGGACTCACATATGTATCGTTCCAGTACTCCGCGTGAACACTGGAAAAGTTTGGGTAGAGTCGGGCATCGAACTCGGGTCATCCGAGTGCAATGTCTGCGCCCTAACCACTAAGGTGTCCCACCCCACCATCCAAATCCTTGTCTCTCAAAAACTCGCCCTCTTTATAAAATCCTGCATGGGCGGGGAGTTGCCATGTAACCCCTTAACGAAGTGTACCCCCTTAACGATGCTCATTCCCCGCTTTCCTCTGGTGCGTTAGCAGCACTCGTAGTTAAGATCACCCGAATTAGACTTTTCTAATGAAATTTATTTTCCTACGTACTTTCACCCAACGGATATCTAAGCTTAAATATAGATGGTTGTATCCATCAAACTGTCATAGCTGATTAGTCTATTGGAATTAGTGTGTCTGTGATCCTTTCTACAATTCGACACAGTATATGGAATTAAAATTCCTGTATATGGAATTTTAATTTCTTTTTTGGTTTGGTACGGAATGTTAATTCCTTAAAGGATTGAATTGGCTTGAATTCATCTCTTCGCCTAACAGACATAATGGATACCCTATATATTGAAACCCTAATGTAGACTATTTCAAATTTGTTTTTCTTTTATTAAAGAAATTTGCAATGATATTATATGCTTTCCTCTCTCCAGGTATATCTGCCCAGGCTGCAGAGTGGCTGGCACTGAACAGAAGGATATTAGGCATTGGAATAGACACACTGTCTCTAGATAGCGGATCTAATATCCGATTTGGAGTAGCCGCACACCAAGCTCTTTTGGGAGCTAATATTTACGGACTAGAAAACTTGGCCAACTTACATAAACTGCCGAGTTACGGTGCCACGCTGGTGGTGTCGCCTATGAAGATAAGAAATTCGTGTGGAGGACCTGTTAGGATAATGGGATTCCTCCCTTGACACAGAAATACATCGTTGGATGGTTATACAGGGTGATTAAAAAAAGATGGGCCAAACTTTACGAGGTGGTAGTATACACCAAGCCAAGCATTTTTCGTCATAGTTTACCGGGTCAGAAATGAAACGTAAAGGCGACAGTGGACGTTTAATGGTGAAACCGATTAGGTGAGGCGAAAACACAAGGACTTAAAAGTTATAAAATGACATTTATTATACAATAATTACAGTAATAGCTCAAAAGCGTGAACGCCAACCTGAATGCACGTCTCAGAGCGGGGATGGAGGTATTAGCGAACTCTCTCGAACAGACCAGGCATGTCGCGCATTTTGGCAGCAGAGGTAGAAATTCTGGCGACGAGTTTCTCTTCAGATTGAAGGGGAGTGTGATAGACGAAACTCTTGAGATATCCCCACAAAAAGAAGTTAAGACAGGATAGATCGGGCGATCGTGGGGACCAAGCTATGGGACCACCTAGCCCAATCCATCGGCCAGGAAAAGTGACGTCTAGATAGTTCCTTATCTCTCTCCCAAAATGGGTTGGTGCTCCATATGCCGCCGGATGTCTGTTGGAACATACTCCAGCAATTCCGGCAAGACTTCCTGCAGGAAAACACTGTATATTCTCCCATCAAGTGGTTCCGGCATAAGATACGGCTCTATTAGGCGGTCGTCGATGATTCCTGCCCACACATTGACGGAAAATCGTCGCTGATGCGCATGTGGATATGTTGCATGTGGGTTTACACTTGCCCACATATATGTTCATTGTGCCATCACGAGCGAAATAGGCTTCATCCGTGAAAAGCACAGTCGTCGAAAAATCTGGCTGCGCCGCATTCTATCCCAGGAACCAGTGGTCGAACTCCACGTTACGAGGATAATCCGCTGCAGTCATTGTTTGGATTTGCTGGAGATGGTATGGGTGTACTGTCCTACCGCCACGAGAAAGTCCCCAGACAGCAGACGTTATGGTGGCGGTCGCTATGGAAACAGGTTATTCCACTGCATTTTAGGTGTGACGGAAAGCGCTTTTTTGGATTTGGCGCAGATAAAACCGACGAAAGTCGCATTTCGCTTTGTACTAGGGTCAATGCTAGACGCTCGCATTTTGTGATTTTTAAAGCTGTGAAGTAACTTGTATTGTGTTGCACACTTTGTGGATTTTGTCTAGTTGAAAAATGACTACATTTAAAAGTGGAAAGACTTTGCATTCGCAAGCATGTGTAATAGTCCACAATGTTACGGCATTTTTTGAAGAGGAAGAACCGCAAATTCTCTAAAAATACCAATTTCAAATGCAATGAAGAGAACTGCGGAAGCGACAGAGGTTTCAGCGTCATTAGTTAAAAAGATAAAACGTGAGGGGGAAATCGCTTAATGACACTGAGATGAGTATTTTATCTATTTGAACAATTTACAATTATTGCTTAAGAAGCTATTTTAAAAGTAACACAAAATGAATGGAAAAAACACTGTGAACACATTGAAAAAATAGAGAATATTTATTGAAAGAAAGATGGACTGATAGAAGATATTGTGAAGAAATTAGTGATAAATCTGTCGGATAGCGATTCAGACTCTTCTTCATGTAAAAACATTTCAAGTGATTCGGACATAGGAGATAATAGTTATTCCAATGAATGTGAATGAATATTTTATAATTGATTGAAAAATATGAAAAGAATTAATATTTTAAAGTCATAATTTTGCTTATTTATCATTTATTTTTTCCTTTTTGCTGGCTAATAATTGTGTAACTTGCTGATTGTAAACTGTTATAATTTTCATTTAATTTGAAATTTAGTTTTAAACAAAATGATATAAATTCTAGTTTTAAAGTGTAAGCTTTTCTCTCCCAAAATCGCCCGAACCTAAAAGAAAATATCTAAAACTACTTTGTTCTAATAGATTGACGGCTTTCCGTAACCGCTGTCGCCTATAATAACAAATTATTTCCTGACTTTAAATGACGAGAAATTTTTAAGTTAATTTATAATTTAATGTCATTTAATACGAAAATTTTGTTTAACTGTCGGATAAAAAACATCTACTATTTTCTTTTAGTACATCATGATAAACGAAACGGATTCTTCGCTTAACGAAGTGCGCTTGATTTGCCAAATGTTGCAGTCGATTTTAAACCTTTCTCCCTCCTTTCTTCGACTCGTCTACTTGCGGCAACCCTGTTCAGGGACTTTCTCGTGGCGGTAGGACAGTAACTGTTCCCCATGCAGAACCCGCCATACCGTGGACTGTGGAAACCAAGAGTATGTTCCATTGCTCTTGTCCTTGGCCAAGTGCCCAAAATCGTCCGTTCCACATTTGATGTTCTAGCACTCCTTGTACGACCTGCATCCGACCTGGAGAAAGCTGCCGATGCAAGCATTCGAATGTTTTACGATTGGGCAACCGCCTATGGGGACACGTTCCCCGTACAGTTGTTATGCTATGCCTCTCTACAATTCCCATTTGCAGTTCCATAGATGAAAGGAATATCGGCCTTTTCCCTATTTGTAAATTCATCCATCGTCTCAAAAGTCGGACCTTCGAATAACTATTCGGTGTTATGAATATTTGCATAAAGGTTCTTCTTCTTCCCCAAATGAAATTTGCATACGTGGTTTTCTTCTTCAACCAGAATGACGCTTTTAATTTTGCGGAGCGGCCTCTTCCCAATAATTAGGCGCCCTGTGACACCTTTGCGTTTCATTTCCGATTCGGTAAACTATGACATAAAATGCTTGTTTTGGTGTGTACTACCACCTCGAAAATTTTGGCTCATCTGTTTTAATCACCCTGTTGATTGTGCAAGTCGTATTGATGGCTCTGCATCGAGATACTGCAATAAAGCGATTTTCCCAGAATTCAGCACCAGGGAGTGTCATCATATGATCGGGTACCATTCATATACCTGTAAACTCAATATCTCCATTGCAGGTAATCTAAAAAGTAATAAGTAGGAAGGTATTAAAATATATTTTTTTAGGGATTTTGAGAGCGCCCAAATTCCTTCACATATATGAATTAAAGCAGAAAGTATTGTGATCGTGAACAAGAGAACACAAGTTCTCGAAAACAATAGGTGGCAGATCTAGTTTAGGTCAATGGTAGGAAATTAGTTTCAGTCGATGGCCAGGTGAGCATAATTGCTCTTTTTGGTCGGAGCATATCAATTTTGTGTGTGAATTACATAACAAGAATGAATGTGTAGCTGCCGGAAAAAAACGCCCCATCCCTTGTTATTCTAGCATCGTTTATCGTAGAGCAGATGTAAAGATACCATTCGATTAGGAATAGCGTCCTCTATAAATTCATAGAATTTACATAAGGGACCGTCTTATATCTAAATGAGCAGAAACTAAATGAGCAGAATATCACTTAATTGTGTTTGGGTTACTTTGCAGTAACGTACTACAAAAAATCAGTATGAAATGATAATTATTACAGAAGATATGAATAGAAGTCTGGGAAAGTAATTTTACGAGCTCAAAATTTTACATCCTCATAACTCAAAAACGCCTTATCCAAATGACTTAAATTTGGTATCGGTGGTTAAATTTTGCTTTAGATTCGACCTATGTTGTCATTTATTTGTGAGCGTTTTAATATGAAGATTACCCCTTATACAAATTTTATACACAAGAATTTATAAAGGGTGTTATTCCGAATCGAATGGTGTCTCTAAATTTGCTCTACGATGAATTATGCGCGAATAATAAGGGGGGGGGGGAGTTCTTTTTTTCCATAGCTGTTTTCCTGTGAAATGTTATTTGACACAGGCGAACCCAAGATCACCACAACGCGGGCCACAAATGCAGAAAGGATGTCAACCACTGACCAATAAGAATAAGAAAAGTTACGCTTTTTACTTCAAAACTTATTTTTAAAATGTGTAACATAAGATTACATTTTACACAAGAGAATCAACTACAGCCAGTAGATGTCACTGAATCTGTTTTAACCTTTTTTCAAATACATGTCATTAATAAACAACATTTATATTTACATGTCTCTTCTATTTATAAGTGCCTAGATCATCACAATACTCATAGAAATAAATATCGAGGTATACATACCTGAATACAAGCCTATGGGATCTGTTATTCTTGTTTTGGACGCTTGCTAATAAAGAGCTACGGTTTTCAATCTCCGAAAACACTTGCATTTTCACAAACATGGAAGTCACTCGACATAATACTGACATCTGTAAAATGGAAGTTTCAGACTTTAACCCATTAGTGCCTTGCGTCCCATCTAGTATAATGGGACGCTAGATACTAATGGGTTAAAAAAATATAGATCGCTAATATTAGTGATATGTACGCTGCAGTAAATTTTTGATGTGAATAACATTTATGCTTGAGGTATCTGATGGCGGAAATCGGAATGTTACGAAAAATGTAAACATTTTGACCGCGTATATCTTAGTCAGAACCTAATAAATGAATATGTAAATAACTTTTCTTATTTTGCAAGATATATGGCACGGATGAGTATATAAAAATAATTTCAATATTTTAATACACTTTTTTTTATCGACAAACTTTAAAAAAGTATCTGTCGTTTTTTCCTTTTTCCGTACTTTCACTCGAAATATTTTCGAAAGTATAAAAGCTAGATATACATAGTAAGCGACAAAAATACGTATTAGAATATATATATATATATATATATATATATATATATATATATATATATATATATATATATATATATGCATTTATATATAAATATATATACATATATATATATTTTAACCTCTTCAGTTAACTAAATAATTTTCGAATAATCGTTTTATCAAGTTGAAGAAGTTTAAAAAATATTTGATCGAGAATACTATAGGAATTTGCACATGATTGTGAATTTTAAATTTCTTTATACGTATTGTATATTCCGTACGAAGAGCAGGTATGCTGCTAGTTATAGATACTATACAAACAATAAGGACTGGCTATTATATGACTAGACCTAAGCACAACATCAAAATAGATAATGAGATAGCTAAAAATTTAAAGAGAAAAATAAAAAATATAATAAAATGATGAAAAGGAGTAATATTAAGAGATGAAATTGGACAGAGCTTCCATAAATGCTACTCTTCAGGAATCTCTACATTCTTAAAGAGGCAAAATAAGACAAACGATTACAAAAACTCATAAGGTATTTTAAAGCAATACTCGTGGTTGAAAACCTTATAAAGATCCGACACATTATAAAAACCAAATCATTAAATGAAATGAGTGGAAATGATAGTAAGAAAGTAATAAAAGACCATTGTTAGCAAATTATTTTACCATATTAAACATAGAAGCTGGCAGAAAATCAAATTAAAATCAAAACGTTTCCATGCTGATCGCAAAAAGAATTTTAGAAACGGCACAGTTATAAATACTAATGATTCGACGGTTATAAATACTACTATATTCGATAGAAAAGGGGAAATAGTGCCATTTGGTGAGAATCATAGGAGATCGACAAGAGATGTATCAGGCAAATAGGGAAAATGGGTAAATAATTGATATATAATTAGACCAGAAATTAAAGAAATAAATCTATATAAATAAAATTGAAAATCTGTCTGTCTGTCTGTCCCGTCATCACGGGAGAACGACTGAACCGTATTTCATGAAATTTTATGAGTAGCCTGGAAATAGTCCCACTTAAAATTTAGTCCATGTTTGGAGTTTCTGCGATCAGTGGTTCTCGAGATATTAGTAAAAAACGAAATTTTCGTTTGTCTCATCATCACGGAAGAACGGCTGAACCGAATTTGATGAAATCTTATGGATAGCCTTAAAATAGTCCCCCATAAATTTAGCCTAAGTTTCGAGTATCTAAGACCAGGGGTTGTTGAGATATTAATGAAAAAAAACGAAACTTTTTCCTAGGAGTTCTACTCTCTAACTCCATGGTTTAGCCAAACGAAAAGCTTTAAAATCGTTTGAAAGTGAATTAAAACTTTATCTTTGAGTTTGGTGGGAGATTTTTTGCGTTAATTAGTCACTTTCTGAAAACATGAATTGTTTGAAACGTGATTTAAATGAAAAATCTATCTCCATGGTTTATATTTCACAAGCTTTTACTGAACAAAAGTACAAAGAAATCAAAATGCTTATTTAATTTCGCAGTTTATAAGGAAGATTTTATCTTATATCATGCTGCTCAGAAACGCAATTAAATTAAATATGTCTGTTAATTTTAATTATTATTTTTTCGATTTGAATAATAAATAAATGGATATAAAAATATATTTTAGAGAAGAACGAGTTGATTTTTCTTATAGCATTTTTGACTGGATAATATCAATTACGGTCTTCAAATTTAAAGGTTAATATAATTGATATTTTCGGGAATTATTGATTCAGGGATTATTGATATTTTCAAGTTATTATACCATTGTTTTATTATGACAAAAATTATTTAAACTCATATATTGTACGTTGTACGAGTAATCTTCTACAAATAAACGGGTATATCTTCTAATGTAGGAGAATATAAGTAGTACAGGTATATTGGCATATGTTTTGATATATATTGGCATATATTGGAATCAATTACGACCTTCTGGTATAAAGATTACGGGGATTACTGATATTTTCAATTTATGACGTCATCTCTTTTATTTTGGCAAATATTTTTGAGACTCATACTGTAATACGGGTAATCTTCTAATGTACTAATACAGGTTATATCTTCTAATATTCGCGTATACGGGTCCTATACAATTTTAGTGCTTTCATTTTGCATATATTGATTCAATTCCCTTTTTTTTTTTTTTTTTTGCTTACAAAAGGGGCCAGGATATTTTATTCTTCAAATCTGCCCGTAAAGATAATGTTTTATAGTGAGAACGGAATTTCTCTTTAGGAGCAATAAATTTAATATTTTAACAGAATTTGTACATGATTGCGAATTATAAGTTTCTTTATATTATGTACTCCGTACGAAAACGGGTATGCTGCTAGTATAAATATATAAAAAATATTAATCCAAATTTTAAAACAATGATTATTCAAATACAGAAGGAACTATTCATATAAAAGGTTTATGGGCACAAAGGTTATTATCTAATGCAAAAATAAAAATTATTTATCTAAAATTGAAGTTTCTAATGTGATAATGAACGAATTTAGCAGGATAGGATTCACCCTTACAATTTTGTAATAAATCAGCTGGATGGCTACCCATGTGTGTTTTGTCACATAGCATAAATATCCCATAAAATGCATAAATATCCCATAAAATTGATAAATTAAGATGTTTTTGTACACTTGGTTACTCATACAAGGGTTAAAAATTGATAATTATTTTGTGTATTTTAAAAAGACAGTTAGTTCTTTTGTCAAAAATATTTGGCAAAAAGGAAAATTTATTATCGAGAGTGATAGTTAATTCCAAAATGTTAACACTACATGAAATATAGCTTACACTGGGAAGAAGAGATAAATTAGAGGGATAGAAATTAAAACCAATTTCATTTTATGAGGAAACTGTCTTAATCAGAAGGATATCATTAACATATCGGTAGAAAGCATATTCAGAATTTTTAAATCTTGGCTCGTAGTGATTAAGATAAAGATTTGCTAAAGCAGAACTAGCAGTTCTACCCTGAGGAACATCCTTAATTTTCAGATATAATTTATTGCCTTGCAATAAGTAATTATTAAACAGAGCACACTTGAGAAGGTGATGCACAAAGGAATGATCAAAAACCAAAATTTGACTATTATAAAAAGATTTAACTAAATCCCATATTACATTAAATATAATTTAAACATCAATGTTATTAAATAGTTCCTTAAAATCAAAAGTTTGAAATCCCATTGTATTTATAATGTCTAATTTTTTAATTAAATGATGACTGCTATTAATAATATGGGAAGATGAAGAACCTACTATATTTGAAGTAATTTTTATTGAGAATGGCCAAAAGAGATTTACTAGCGACAGTTCCATAAGATATATGTCCAATTGCTACCGATCTGAAAGAGATTGAGTTTTTATGAAATTTGAGGATCATAATCACATAAGTGAATTTTAGATTATTGCAAGGTAATTTTAAAAGTTTCTGAAATGAAATAACTTTTTTAGATACAGTTGATGCTGAAGAATCTATGCATTTAATTATATTATTATGATTAAAGAAATATATACAATAGAGGCAAACAATAATAAAAATCTGATGTGGCCAGCACATGACTTTCCCTGCAGTCTTATATTCACGTTCTCTTTATAATTCATTATATTGAGTTTAATGGCACAAAATAACACCCATAATTATTTTAAATGACACTGAATGCCCACTTTTAATTCAATTTTCGTTCTCATTTGCTAACTTGACTTATTTTTAAAGGTGGCGTAGCGAAAATGCGAAGCATCTAAAATATCTCGAGAACGGCTAGTCCTAATGCAATAGGGTTGGTCTTATTATTACTTTCCTTATATACATAATGCATAAGGAAAGTATTGTGGCGGGATCGAAAATTCGAATTCGAGTTTTCGAAAATTCGAATTCGAGTTTTCGACGGGAGAGCACGTTTCAAGCATCCCTGATCAAGAATTAAACATTTTTGAGGTGATGTCTGTGTGTGTGTGTGAAAGTATGTGTGTGTATGTGTGTGAAAATATGTGTGTGTCTGAGTATGTGGAGACGATATCTTACGAACGAATGGAGCGATTGGAATGAAATTTGGTACAAAAATCACAATCCATGAATACTGGAAGTTTATTGTTTTTAAATGCAATCGAATGTTCAGAACCCCCTAAATTTTCGAGTGAAATGTTGAAAATATCATCAAAAAATCTAAACCTTTAATAAAGTTACGCAAATAGACATTTTTTATGTAATTTTTCCTTAGAAAGCGATTGACATAAACTGTAGAACGCTAGCATGAACCGTTCTCGAGATATTGCACACTTTTCAAATAAATTTATCAAAAATTAAAAAATTTCATAAATTAAAAAAAATATTAACTGTTGAGAAACATGCTCACTTTTCATATGTAATATCATGCGATAAATTCGGTGACATTATTGTCGTGGATCTAGCTCGTTCCATTCATAAAAAAAGGTACTTTGAGTAATACATTTGTATTTGAACGCCAATAGTCAGTTATTTTCTATAATAATAACTTATTTCTCCGTCCATAACGCTTGGCGAGATTTTGGTGACGAATTTGGTGGAATGCCGCCAACTTGGCGACTTTTTGAAATGTCGCCAAGTTAACGAAAATCTATCCAAATGGATAAGAATGTTGCTTAATCAATGAAAATGACGACAAATTGTCGAAAATTCAATATCTTGGAAAGAATATAAGTATCTACTATAAGAAAAACTTATTTTTTAACTAAAAAAATAGTACATTCATTGCATTGTATAAGGAAAGTCACATGTTGCCCACATCAGATTTTTTTTATCGTTAAACATTACGTATAAAACAAGCATTTAATTAATACATTTAAGCATACGTAGTTCATTATTTTAAATTTTGACGATTTTTGCGGGCCCTTTTGCAAAAAAAGGCAGGTTATTTTTTTCCGAATCGTACCAAAATCTAATCGGCACCAGGGTAACCTACAACTGACTTATCTACCAAATTTTGTGAAATTTGATCTATTCGTTTTCTAGCTAGAGTGGATACAGGCAATTTTTGAGGGCCATTCTCCAAAAAAAATTCGAGTTATTTTATCCCGAATCATACAAAAAACTAATCAGCACCAGGGTCACGCACAAGTGACTTACCTACCAAATTTTATGAAATTTGGTCCATTAGTTTTTGAGTTAGAGAAGATACATACATTGCACAGACAGACAGACACATACAGACACAGACGTCACGTTAAAAATAGTTTTTCGTATTCTAGAAGTCCCAAAACGTGTAGATCTGTCGAAAACTCGAGTTGCGATTTTCGACATGATTCCAATACTTTCACTATACATTACTTACCATTTATTGCAGGTAAAGTTGATATATAGACCTAAACAAAGTGAGCTAGCTCAATTCTCAATTTATGCAGTTACATTAGAAACTTGGCAGTGTTTATCTTTCCATTAGCAAGTGTGTAAAAATTTACTCTTTTATATGTATGTAGAACGAAGATGAGCATTGGACTCTTTATTTTACAACAATAATATTATATAATTCTATAGAAGCCAAAAGGCCTTTTGAGGACTATTTCAGGGAGGTGGGCAGTTTTACTTTTTTTGGATAAATTTTAATAAATTAAAATGTTCTACTAGACTAAACTATGTTAAAAATTTTAGTTCTCTAGGACGTAGGTAAGTATGTTAAAAATGCCATCAAAGAAGTTGAAACAGACAGACAAACATCGGTCATGACGAGTTAAATAAAAGCTTTTAACAAGTAAATACAAAATCTTCGTTTGGAAGAGAGGGGTAACAGCTTTTAATAGCTTAATGAGAAGTACCTGTTATTATGGGAGTGTTGCCGCGGGTCTGCATGCTTCAATCGGGGAGTGGGGGTCACAAACCCTCCACAACCAGTTTTTGGTACTGCTCTTTTATTCTATTTGGATTATTTGGTTTATATATATATATATATATATATATATATATATATATATGTGTGTGTGTGTGTGTGTGTGTGTGGTATACACCAGTAGTATAGAAATGCGTGATTTCACCTCATTTTTCAAACTTGAGTGTTCGTTTTCATTTTTCATGTTCGCAGTTCAGAATAACAAAAATATTTTCAATCACCGAAGCTGCGAAGTTAATGTATAATGTATTTTGCTGAACTTGATTAAGGCTTTTCATTCCAGATATTCTTTACCTGAAAATGTTTATGATCTAAAATAATTTATCCCCAAATATTCTGGTTTATCAAAAGTATACAGTAAGAAGATTCTAGCGCGGGAAATAGTTTCCAAAACTGACCTTTTCTCATAACCTCAATGATAAGCCACGTTGATCAATATCTCTCAGATTGCTGATATCTATAAATATGCAATGCAACTGACCGAAAATCTTTTAGTTTGTTTTTAAAGTTTTAATAATCTTTACACTCTGAGCTAGCAACTGAAGATATGAGGTTGCTAGCCTGGAGGTGAATAATTTATTTAAATTTTTTTTAATTTTCGGTCAATAACCAAAAATGTTTTTATATTTATTAAAAGAGTCAAGCATTCATGCAAGGTTAAACTTTCAAAATATTTTATTTTGTTTTTGTTTTTTAAAATTAAATGTATAAGAAGAGCAGTTTCAAACAAATTGAATATTGTCTCATGAAGCAATTATTTAATCCACAAGAGTGGGAACTATGTCTGCTCAAGGTAAGTAAAATGTTTTGTGGGTTTTGTTTACATATATTAAAATATTAAAATTCATTTATTAATTAATTTTCATAACGTTTTTAGACCTTCTCCCCATAACAAAATTTACACCATTAACTGATGACACAGATAGCGATCACCCTCCCTTGAGAAAACCTCTGCGGGAAAGAAAAACACGACCAACTTTTGAAGAAGATGCTGCAGTCAATAAAAAGCAGAGGATTCAAAATATATATGATTTAGATCTGGGAGAAGATGAGCAACCTAACCTATAGAGCTCCCTGAATATCGCATCAACTTGGGAAAAAACATAGAACTTGGGATCAAAGAATTTAAAAAGCAATACTACATCGGTTTTGCTCGCATAGATGATAATGGAGAGCCTAAATATAGGTTTAACATCCCTATTTCTCTGTTTCCAAAACTAAAAAGTTCAATCAAGGCGATTGAAAAAATAATTCAATCACATTCTTAGTTTATAATGTGTATTTTTCTATTTTCAATTTATATAAACTTGAACTTGTATGAAAATGAAATTCTTTAAAACATCATCTTCTCATAAAAATTTCGTAGCATCATACAGATGCTACCCTCCTGTAAAATATAAAGATTCTATGGAAATGTTATCTAAATTAAAGCATCAAATTTTTAAAATGATTTCAAATGAAAGGAAAAGTTTAAGAGCACGCTTTATGATTTGCTTAAAAATTAACTTTAAAAAAGAAAAACTAGGCAAACAAAGTTTTCAATCTGGATACTTTTGTTCATTTGCAGAAAGATTGACATCAGTATATGAATTCCATGAAAGTTTTAACAATATAATTAAAAAAATAAGCAATTCTATAGAAAACTTCTGTAGGAATGGGAGTGGTTGGGTTTTAAATTGTATAAAATATATTGATCTCCATATTGGAAATTACTCACAGATATCTGGAGGTTGTTCCTCTGTATTTAAAAAGTTACCTCCAATTTTTAAAAGAAAAAGATGCACAATTGACATTAAATCAAATGATAATAAATGTTTTCTATATTGTATTTTAGCAGGGATATATCCTGAATGTAGGAGACAAAATCGGTATAGTACTTACAAAAAATATAGAAAAAAGCTAAATTTAGAGAATATAAAATTCCCTATGAAAATAAGTTCAATAAGATCTTTTGAAATTAGAAATAACATTTGTATTAACGTCTTTGGATATGAAAATGACTTATATCCTATTCGTAAATCCAAACTTAAATATGTTAAAGTTGTAGATTTATTATTGTATCAAAATCATTATATTTTACTAACAGATATCAATAAAGTTTTAGGAAATAAAAATAAAAGATTTTTTTGCCGAAATTGTCTTTGCGGATTTTATAGAAAATCTACTCTCCAAAAACATAGTGAAATTTGTTATAATTTTGAATGTCAACGATTAAATTTGCCTTTTAATTTAGAAATTAAATTCAATAATTTTGAAAAAATGTATAAAATGCCTTTTGTTATATTTTGTGATATTGAATGCTATACTACAAAACTATGTTATGCATTACCAAATACAACTGAGTCATTTACAACTGACATTGAAATGCACACATCCGCATGCTTTGCTCTCATTGTGACAGATGAGAAAAATATAATTAAGTACAAATATTTTTATGAGGGGGGTGATGTAATTAGCAAACTTATTTGTAAGATTAAAGAAATTTCTATATTAATTTCAAAGATATTAAAAATTAATATACCAATGAATGAAAATTTTCCAATAAATCAAAGTAAATTCTGTTTTATATGCAAAAGAGAATTTATGCCATCAGACATTATTTGCAAAGATCACTCACATACAAGTGGTTCTTTTCGTGGTTATGCACATAGATCTTGTAATTTAAATTACAAACCGAATTATTACATTCCAGTCATAATGCACAATTTATCAGGCTATGATTCTCACATTATTTTAAAACATTTATCAAACGAGCTAATACAAGAAATTAACATTATTCCTGTTAACACTCAAAAGGTTTTAAGTTTTACTATTGACAATATAAAATTTATTGATAGTTATTTATTTCTTAATGCTAGTTTAGAAGAATTAGTTCGAAATTTAAAAAACAGCGGTCATGCTTTTGATGTCTTTAACTCATTTTTTTCTGATTATATTATTTCTGATGAGATTTATTGCAAAAGAAAGGAATATTTCCATATAGTTATTTCGATTCCCCCAGTGTATTAATAGAAAAAGCTTTGCCTCCAAAGCATGCTTTTTTCAATAAATTAACAAATAATGAAATAACTGATGAAGAATATTTTCATGCACAACAAGTTTGGAAACATTTCAAATGTCATTATTTTAGGGATTACTTAAAACTTTATCAATATTGTGATGTAGTGTTGTTAGCTGAGGTATTTAATACTTTTAGACAATTATCTCTTTCATATTATGAATTGGATCCTGTAAATTTTTTAACAACTCCAGATCTCACTTGGCATGCGGGATTAAAATTTACTAATGTTACATTACAATTATTACCAGATATTGACATGCTTTTAACTATAGAAAAAGGAATGAGAGGAGGTTTGACTATTGTCGGAAAAAGACATGCAATTGCAAATAATCCATACATTCCAGACACTTTCAATCCACTTTTGCCAAATAATTACATTATAGCTATAGATTGTAATAACTTATATGGTTATGCTCTGACTAAAAGTTTACCCAAAAGTGATTTTCGTTAGTTGACAGATCAAGAAATTTATACTTTTAATATACAATCATGTTCTTCTGATTCTTCATTTGGTTACATACTTGAAGTTGATTTAATTTATCCTCAATCTCTTCATAAAAATCATAGTGATTTGCCTCTTGCACCAGAACATTTAATTATTACTAAGGAAATGCTCTCACCATATCAAATTAATTTGTTACAACTGCATGATATGAAATGTTTATCAAATACAAAGAAATTAGCTCCAAATTTTTAGGACAAAAAAAATTATGTAGTTTATTTTGAGAACTTAAAATATAATTTAGAGAAAGGTTTAATTCTAAAAAAAATTCATAGAATATTATCATTTCAAAGATCTCCATGGCTCAAATCTTATATTGAATTTAATAATACTAAACGCAAAGAAGCAAGTAACGACTTTGATAAATCATTTTTTAAATTGCTTAACAATGCTTATTTTGGGAAAGCTTGTCAAAGCGTTAGAAAACGTATAAATATGAAAGCTGCTTTAACTAAAGAACGTTGTTCAAAGTACTTAGCATCACCTAATCTTGAATATTTTGAGAGCATTAATAACAATTTGACACTATGCAAAATGAAAAAAACTAATTTAACTTTAGATAAACCCATTTATATAGGATTTGTAGTTTTAGAATTGTCTAAATTGCATATGTATAAAACTTATTATGAAATATTTAAAAAAACTTATGGAAAATAAATGTAATCTTTTGTATACAGACACAGATTCTTTAATAATGCAAATCTTTACAAAAGATGTATATAAAGATATGAATAATTATTTCACTGATGTCATTGATACAAGCAATTATCCTAGAGAACACTTCTTATATAATACATTGCACTCAAATGAATTAGGATATTTTAAAGATGATTGTAAATCAAAAAAAAATTAAAGAATTTGTAGCTTTGAAACCAAAAATGTATTCATATATTTATGAAAATAAGCAAAAACAAACTGCTAAAGGTGTTAAATTTAATACAATTAAAAATTTAGATCATGATTTATATAAGAATGTATTATTTTGTCAAGATGTTATGAGACATGAGGAATGTTATATTATTAGCAAAAATCATCAGCTTAAAACAATTATTAAAAATAAGATATCACTATCTAATTTTTTTGATAAAAAATACATAGATGTAGATGGTATTCACACTATTTCTTATGGTCATTATATTTTAAAGTAAAAATGAATAGCTTTGTATTTGTAAAATATATTAGTTAAATGTAGCCGAAATAATGAGTGATCTGAGTCGAGATAGCAATTTGAGATTTATTTTAATTCTCTTGCATTATGTTTTGTATTTTTATTAATTTTCAATATTATGACAGCGTGAATTACATAGATGTATACAACATTCACGCTTGACTTATAATATTATATTTTAAAAGCAAAATGAATAGCTATATATTTATAAAATATAAATAAAATGCAGAGGAAATAAGAATGTACGAGATCAGATATTTATTCTGAGATGCATTTTAATTATCTTGCATTATATTTGTATTTTATTGATTCTTAATATAGTGACATTGCAATTACATAGATGCAGATGGCATTCACACTTCTAGATGCATTTGATATTCACACTTAACTTATAATATTATATTTTAAGGTCAGACTTAAAGTGTTATAAACAGTGAATACCATTTGACTAACAAGTTAATACCTATAGCATATATGAAAATATTTCAATAAGGTGAATCTGATAATAATAGTTTAAAATAGTATAATGTTCATGAATTTATTAAATCTTTATTTGATATATATATTGGTTGTAAGCATGATTGCAATAATGAATTTGTTCAGAAATATTAGTGATTATGATGCAAAATATCTATTCAAATCTTAAATCAAATCAACCATTTGCATAATTTAGTTTTTTAAATTAAATTAAAAATTTAATCACATTTTTAATTTTAATAATTAATTTGAAACTTTAATTATGTAAATGTTTTGATTTGATTTAAATCTTCTTGAATAGATAGTTGCATTATAATCACTAATATTTTTCTGTCTGGAAGCAATAGTTTATTGCAATCATGTGTGCATACAACTATATTAAATAAAATTTTAATAAAATATGTGAATATTATACAATTTAAAAATATTATTATATGATTCACCTTATTGAAAATTATCATTTATGCTATAGGATTTACTTATTAGTTTGTAAAATTTTTAGATATTATCGATGTATAGCAGAAGAAATACAAAATAGAATGTTGAATATATAATTTCACTCTGTCACTTGAGAGTCTAGAGCTCTTAAAACAAAATGATTACATATTTTGTAAAAAATGCAAATAAAATGCAGAGAAATAAGAATGATCATTCAAATATTTATTTGAGATTCATTTTAATTTTCTTGCATTATATTCACATTTTATTAATTCTCCTTATATTTTTCAATATTATGACATTGTAAAAATACTACTTGTCAAATTGGAAAAATACTGTTGTTTTCATTTTATATTGAATTACATTACATAAAATTTGTGAAAAACTATTGTTATCATTTTATAAGAACTTTAATAACTACTTTATGTAATATTGTACTTTATTTCAATGTTTTGTTATTATTATTATTATTATTATTATTATGATTATTATTATTACTTAATTTTGTAATCATTGAAGTAATATAGTTTGATATATTGTTGTGAAAATATGTTATTTTGAAAATATTGACTTCCCATGAATGTTTGAACTAATGTGAATATGAAAGTTGATTTATTGTTAATGTGGAAATTGTTGTTTCAGATAGTGAATAAAGGGTTCAAAACCCGATGGGCAAGAGATGAGTGTAATTGTGATTTTAAAATTCAATTATCTCATCATCTTGTCCTTCAGGTGAAATCGTCATCAACAACAAGCAATGAAATTTGGGAGACTCAGTATTTCCAATCAAGATTGAAAGCATTTATTTCAACTCATCATCTTCTCCTTCAACTGTGCAATCAATAAATCCAATGAAAATTTAAGCTTCAGTACTTCACTCATTGAAGAAATGCATTTATCTTGGAGAGCAATTCAAATATGTAAATTAGCTACCATGTTTTGAGTTACTCTCCAAAATAAATGTATTTGTTGCTCCATTACTGAAGAAAATATGAAAGTAGTAAATATGATTTTATATAATTTTAAAAGTAATTTATATGGAGAATGTTCTATTATTAATGTAGATATTTTTTTAATTTTCAGATAAAAAGAAGAAAACAGTCCTAACTAATAGACAAAATATGAGCATAATTATGATTTTAAATTCAATTATCTCATCTTCTGTCTTTCAGGTTTATATATCTAGTGAAAATTTATTTTGAAGATAAGAATCAATAGAAGATTCAATAAAAATTAATTTATCTTGTATATATAACATAGTCAACACACACACACACACACAAACTATGTACGAATTATTAAATGAAATCATTATTAATTGTGCAAAGTTAAGGAAACACTAGCTTTTTACCTAAAAATTACTTAAATTATAATGTTAGAAAGATTTTTAAAATTTATCATTGAGTGTTTATAGGTAATGAAATAAGTCACATATTTAATAAAATGCATTTATTAAATTTGTAGCAAGTGTTACAAGTAAATAACAACACTATATTCTTAAATATCATATACAATACAGAACATCATTTATATTTGTAAGAATGTAGAACATGATTTTAATTCATATATATAATCAAACTTTAGAACAAATATAAGCTAAATATTTCAAAATAAGTCTTTTATATACCATATTTATTACATTATCTGAGAGTTTAGTATTAAGCATAGCATCACAACCTTTTACTCTCTTAATATGTTTAATTATAAAATCTTCAGATAATGACTGATGTTTAAATACTTCATTCCAGTCAATTATCAATTCAAGTTCTTCAATTGTTTCTTCACTAAGTAAGTGATGTCTTGGAATAAGCGTCATATCTAAAACACTAGCATTATTTCGAATGAAATTAGTACTTATATTTTGATATTGGGAAACTTTTTTCCAATCAACTTGAAGTGCAAATTCTAAGATGAAAGTTTCAGAAAGATTCTGATATTGTGATATCTTTTGCCAATTCACTAAATTTTTATTATCTCTTATAAAATTTTCAGTCAACTTTTGATATTTGGATATATCATCCCAATGAACTTTATCTTTAAATTCTATGTTAAATTTTTCTGACATTCTTTGATAACGAGAAATTAATTTCCAATTTAGAACATTCTGCAAACTTCTTATAACATCTTCTGTTAATGAGCTATCCCTTGATAGGGATTCCCAGTTCAGGTTTTGATCCATAACTTCTTGAAAGAAGTTAATCATTTATTTGTAAAATGCAAGCTTTATATAGATCATATTTATTTTTCATTTCACTTCACTTCACATTCATAGAAAATAATTTTCTATAAATATATTTGAAATTAAGTGCTAAAAGCAGGATGATGTGTAGCTCTTATAGCATGCAATTCACGAACAATCTCATTATTATTCATGATTTTAAAATATGCAATTTTCATTTTGCAATCTGATTGTTCAATAGTATCCACTTGATATCCAGTTACAGCATCAACACATTGAATCATATTATCATATAAAACATCTGTAAATGAATGAATAGTGTGGATAGAAGTTGTATTTGACTTGGATATATACATAAAGCCATACTTGACCTCAGAAGAAGGCATGCTTCTCATTAATTGCACACAGTGAATAAAGACTTATTTAATAAATTAAGCTTTTTATAGTTCTCATAGGCTTAGTATTTAGATAAGTGTTTTTCTTTTACTACAACATGTTTGAACATTGTCGAGACTTGAAATTCTTGATATGTTGCGTAGCTGAAATTTTGCAAAATGTTGAATTTTTCTTTGATTTTCATTAAAGTTACATATACATTACATGATAAATCAGACAGACTCTCTCCACGATTCATTTTATATAAAAAATACAAACAAAATAATCCACACGATGAAGTATAAGGACTTTGATAACATATTTTATTTTGTTTAATTTTAGATGAATTATTTTTTATAAAATTTAAGATATCATCTTTTGGTTGTGATCCAAAACTACAGAAATGAATCCAAATATCATGTTTAAAATATATACCAATCCAATGACTTCCTGGTTCCTCTTTTTTTATCTAAATTTACTATATATGATCGATGATGACCTTTATTTGAGGGTAATTGATCCGCTGCAAATACACCTCCAAATCCTTTTCGAATGAAATTATTAGCTAGAGCAAGATTCCACAATGTTAGCGTATCCATCAATAATCAGTGAATACACTTCGAGATTTATCTACTTCTATCATATTTCTAAATTCGCTGTATATGATAACATTAACTGTTTCGGGTAGAGCAGCAGAGAATTTAATATCTACTAGCAGCATACCCGTTCTTCGTACGGAGTATATAATATAAAGAAATTTATAATTCGCAATTATGTGCAAATTCTGTTAAAATATTAAATTTGTTGCTCATAAAGAGAAGTTTAAGAATATCTGTTCTCACTATGCAAAATTATCTTCTCGGGCAGATCTGAAGAATAAAACATCCTGGCCCCTTTTGTAAGCAAATTTACAAAAAAAAAGGTAATTGAATCAATATATGCAACCCCGTACTACTTATATTGTCGCAGATTAGAAAATATGCCAGTGTGTTAGTAGAAGCTTACCCGTATTGCAATATGTGTCTCAAAAATATTTGCCAAAATAAAAGAGATGACATAAAAAATTGAAAGTATCAAAAATCCCCGTAATCTTAATACCAGAAGGTCGTAATTGATTCGAATATATGCCAATATATATCAAAATATATGCCAATATATCTGTACTACTTATATTCTCATAGATTGGAAGATATACCCATGCATTTGTAGAAGATTACTCATACAACGTACTATATATGAGTTTCAACAATTTTCGTCATAATAAAACAATTCCATAATAATTTGAAAATATCAGTAATCCCTGAATCAACAGTCCCCGAAAATATCAATAATAATGATGTTTAAACCTGAAGACCGTAATTGATATTATTCAGTCAAAAATTCAATGTTAATGAAATTTATTTTATATACATATTTTTACTATTCAAATCGGAAAAGATTTAATAAAAATCATATGCCGCATAACATATTGGATCCGTTGCTAAGCGACATAATATCAATTGCTTTAAATGAATTGATGGAAATCATATCATCTGAATAATGCAATCTCCATGGAAGGTTTGGTGACATTTTCGTCAATTTAGATATAACTTAAAAAATCGCCAAATTTATCGCCAAGTGGGACTGTAGAACTGATAATCCCATTATGCGACAAATTGACGAAACATCATCACAATACTATCCCCTAACAAAACACAATTAATTTCATTTATTAAGCGCGATTTTATCAATTTCGTGATATTTTTATGGATTTAGAAATATTTTTACCAATTTGGTGATATTAAAAAAATTCCTTAAATGTGTTATTAAGTAGGATGGATGGACTGACCGACAAATGCTACAGAAACATTATTTCAGTACTTTATTCTAAAAAACACAAATTTAATTTCATTGATTTGGGTCATTTTTATCAATTTGGAGACATTTCCACTAATTTGGTAAAGTTTAAGAAAAGTTACCAAGTTATTTAGAGATATTCCTCTAAATTTGTAGCTCTGAATTTGCAGATCTGAAGAATAAAATATCCTGATCCCGTTTGTATATACTAAATGAAAACAGTAAAATTGTATTAGAAGATACATACACCCGTTCTACTCTTTTTCTGCTTCAACAATCGGCTAAATGAATTTATTGGGTAAACACAATATATGAGTTTATTAGCTAAACACAATATATGAGCTTGAAACCTCTTTGCTAAAATAAATGAAAGTGATGTACGCAGTCCGCAATATATATAACTAAAAGAACAATCAAAACGTTCATTTATAAAATACATTTTTACATCCATTTATTTATTATACAAATAAAAATAATAATAATAGATATTAACAACGCATTTAATTTCATTCCGTTGCCGAGCAACATGATATAAGATAGAATCTTCCTCATAAATTGCGAAATTAAATAGCCATTTTGATTTCTTTATACTTTACATCGTTGAGTAAAAGCTTGTGAGAGATGAACCATGGAGGTAGATTTTTCCATTTAAATTCATGTTTCAAACAATTTATGTTTTCCTATAGTGACTAATTAATGCAAAAATCCTGCACCAAACTCGGAAATAAAGTTTTATTTCATTTTGGCGTTTAAAACAAACGATTTTCATCCTTTCCGTTTGGATAAACCACGGAGTTGGAGAGTAGATCTCCTAAGAAAAAGTTTAGTTTTTCATTAATATCTCGACAACCCCTCGTCTTAGATACTCGAAACTTGGGCTAAATTTATGGGGAGCTATTTAAAGGCTATCCACAAAATTTCATCAAATTCGATTCAGCCGTTCTCCCGTGATGATGAGACAAACGAAAATATCGTTTTTTACTAATATCTCGAGAACCACTGATTGTAGAAACTCCATATATAGACTAAATTTTAAGTGGGACTATTTCCAGGCTACCCACAAAATTTCATCAAATTCGATTCAGCCGTTCTCCCGTGATGATGGGACAAACAGACAGACAGACAGACAGACAGATTTTCCTTTTTATTTATATAGACTAGCAGCATACCCGTTCTTCGTACGGAGTATATAATATAAAGAAACTTGAAATTCATAATCATGCCCAAATTCTTATAGTATACTAAATGACATGTTTAATCAAAATATTCTGTTAAAATATTTAATATAATGCTCCTAAAAAGAAGTTTAAGAATCTCTGTTCTCGCTATATTAAATTATCTTCATGGACATATCTGAAGAATAAAACATCTTGGACCCCTTATGTAAGCAAATATAAAAAAAATATTGAATTGAATCAATATATGCAAAATAAAAGCGTTAAAATTGTATGGGACCCGTACTAATTATATACGCGAATATTAGAAAATATAACCTGTATTAGTAGATTACATGTATAAATTGAAAATACCAATAAACCCGTAATCTTTAAATCTGAAGACAGTCATTTATTCCAATATATGTCAAAATTAAAGTGCTAAAATTATATGGGAAGATATACACGTACTACTTATAATGTCCGATTATTAGTCGAAGATTACCCGTTTTGCAATATGAGTCACAAATGTTATTTGGTAAAATACAACAGACGACGTAATAAATTGAATATATAATTAATCCCCTTAATCTTCATACCAGAAGACTGTACTTGATTCCAATATATATGCCAATATATGTCAAAACATATGCCAATATACGTGTACTACTTATATTCTCGTAGGTTAGAAGATATACCCGTGCATTCCTAGAAGATTACTCGTACAACGTACAATATGCGTGTGTCAGCAATTTTTGCTGCAATAAAACAATGGCGTAATAACTTAAAAACATCAATAATCCCTGAATCAATAATTCCGGAAAATATCAATAATAATAATGTTTAAACCTGAAGAGTATAATTGATATTATTCAGTCCAAAATGAAGTGGCAATGAAATTTATTTTATATACATATCTTCATTATTCAAATCGGAAAGGATTTAATAAAAATCGTCTGCCGAATAAACACATTGGATTTAAATCCGTTGCTAAGCGACATGATATCATTTGCTTCAAATAAATTGGTAGAAAAAATATCGTCTAAATAGTTATATTTCTATGGAACATTTGGCGACAGTTTCGTCAAATTAGCGACATTTTAAAAAATCGCCAAATTTATCGCCAAGTGGGACTGTAGAACTGACAATTCCACTTTGCGACAAATTGACGAAATATCATCACAATACTATCCCCTAACAAAAAACAATTAATATCATTTATGTAGCGCAATTTTATCAATTTAAAGATATTTTTATAGATTTGAAAACATTTTTATCAATTTGGTGACATTTTAAAAATTCGCTAAATGTATTACTAAGTAGGATGGTTGGTCTGACAGATAAATGCTAACCAAACATCATTTCAGTACTCGCTTCTGACAAAACAAAAAAAAATTTCATTGATATGTAGAAGACCCAAGCCACACGACCAACCCGAAGGTTTATGGCAGCTGTTTGTGTGTCGTTTATATCAATTTGGCGACATTTCCGTCAATTTGGCAAAGTTTAAGAAAAGTTGTCAAATTAGCGATATCCCTCCAAATTCGTAGCTTTGAATTTGCAGATCTGAATGAAACTTTCTTATCCAGTTTCAATATACTAAATGAAAACACTACAATTGTATTAGAAGATATACCCGCTCTACTCTTTTTCTGTTTCAACAATTGGCTATATGAATTTATTGGCTAAACACAATATATGAGTTTAGTAGCTAAATACGATATAAGCTTGAAAACTCTTTGCCAAAATAAATGAAATTGATGTACGCAGTCAGCAATTAATATAATTAAAAGAAAAATCAAACCGTCCATTCAGAAGATATACTTTTATATCCATTTATCCATTTATTTATTATTTAAATCGAAAAAAATAATAAAAACATTAACAAACACATTTAATTTAATTGCGATGCCGAGCAACATGATATATCCTCCTAAAATGTTAAAATTTATTAACCACTAACAGCACACCCGTTATTCGTACGGAGTGTATAATTTAAAGAAACTTAAAGTTCGCAATCATGTGCAAATTCTGTTAAAATATTAAATTTATTGCTCCTAAAGAGAAGTTTAAGAATATATGTTCTCACTATGCAAAATTATCTTCACGATCAGATCTGAAGAATAAAACATCCTGCCCCCTTTTGTAAGCAAATTTACAGAAGAAAAAATAGGAATTGAATGAATATATGCAACCCCGTACTAATTATATTGTCGCAGATCAGAAAATATGCCAATGTGTTAGTAGAAGATTACCCGTATTACAATATGCGTCTCAAAAATATTTGCCAAAATAAAAGAGATGACGTAATAAATTGAAAACATCAATAATATCCGTACTCTTTATACCAGAAGGTCGTAATTGATTCCAATATATGCCAATATATATCAAAACATATGTCAATATACCTGTACTACTTATATTCTCGTAGATTAAAAGATATACACGTGTATTTGTAGAAGATTCGTACAACATACAATATATGAGTTTAAACAATTTTTGTCATAATAAAATAATTGCACAATAACTTGAAAATATCAATAATCCTTGAATCAATAATCCCCGAAAATATAAATAATAATAATTTTTAAACCTGAAGACCGTAATTGATATTATCCAGTCAAAAATGCTATAAGAAAAATCAAATCGTTCTTTTCTAAAATATATTTTTATATCCATTTATTTATTATTCAAATCGAAAAAATAATTATTAAAATTAACAGACAGATTTAATTGAATTGCGTTTCTGAGTAACATGATATAAGATAGAATCTTATAACATGTTAAATATGTCATGTCTTATAACATAAACTGCGAAATTAAATAACGATTTTGATTTCTCTATACTTCTCATTGTTCCGTAAAAGCTTGTTTTAAATAAACCATGAACCATGGAGATAGATTTCCCCTTTAAATCATGTTTCAAACAATTCATGTTTTCAGAAAGTGACTAATTAACGCAAAAAATCTCCCATCAAACTTAGAGATTAAATTTTAATTCACTTTCAAACGATTTTCAAGCTTTTCGTTTGGATAAACCACGGAGTTAGGGAGTAGAACTCCTAGGAAAAAGTTCCGTTTTTCATTAATATCTCGACAACCCCAGGTCTTAGAAACTCGAAACTTGGACAAAATTTATGGGGGGATATTTCAAGGCTATTCACCAAATTTCATTAAATTCGGTTCAGCCGTTTTTCCGTGATGATGAGACAAACGAAAATTTCGTTTTTTACTAATATCTCGAGAACCACTGGTCGTAGAAACTCAAAACACGGATATAATTTTAAGTGGGGCTATTTCTGGGCTACCCACAAAATTTCATCAAATTCGGTTCAGCCGTTCTCCCGTGATGGTGTGACAAACAGACAGACAGACAGACAGACAGACAGACAGACAGACAGATTTTCATTTTTATTTATATAGATTGATAAATTTCCATTTTGTATGAGACTAATATGTGTTTCACTAGCACTGAAATCTGGAGATAGGTCAAAAGCATATAATGTCATACCATTTTTATACTCATCATATGAAATATTAATATTTTGCTCTGAGTGAATTCTATTAAGATCTGTAAATAAACTAAGGTAATTTCTTGCATAATATGATAATTAATAGTTAGGAATATATGGTTTTGATGGTATCGTTTGATCGCTTTCTCTTAAACATAAATAAGAAACATTGAAATGTTGAAAGTTAAAAGGATTCTTAGTTACATCTCCATTCTATGCTTTGTTTGAAACTAAACCTAAAATAATGCGTAGGTAATGCGTAGGTAATTGCCCTATGAATGCATTGGCATTCATAGTTATGGAAACTGATGAGTGAAGACCTGGAGAGAGAGAGAAAGTTTTCACTTCTACCCTTCTTATAGGAAATTTCATTACACCTTGATTTAAAGCTCTTTCATGTGCTATTGTCACTGATGGTGAAACTGATACTTTTTTTATGAATAGTGATGCATGAACAATTTTAACTTTATACTCATCACTAGCTCTGACATTATAACAAAAGCATCTTTAGATCTTTCTAATCGTAGACGAACATCAATTGAATTTCGTAAAATTTTAGACATTCGAAACAAATCTCCATGTATTATTCCACAAAGATCTATTAACTTACTTTCTTTCAAGTGTTCATATCTACTTTTAAGACCTTTATTTGTATCTGCGAGTGCAGGATCAATAGCATCAAAATTACCATCACCCTTATAATATAATCCACTTGTCAAAAGAGATTTTTGTGTATTATCACTCATAAAAAGAATAGCTTCCAGAATACTTCTATAAGCATAATTCACCTGAGAAGTTACCAATTTATCATTTAAATATAAACTGCATTCAGAAAACAAAGTATTAAGTAAATAATTAATACAACTAATTTTATCTGTAGCCTCTAAACTGTTTCCATTTTTCTTCAAAAATTTTATTTGAAGATGTAGAAATGAATTACTTAAATATAAATAATGATTTGAACTTGCACCAATTAAAAATTCAATGGGGGGGTTTTATCTGTTAAACTCGCAACGAGGTGAATTTCAACAAATGATGAATTTTCAATTGCTAGTTGAGTAGAATTCACAGAAAATAAATCAAGTTCTGTTTTTAAACAGGGGCAAGATCTAGAATCCATTATGAAAATATATCAGACACCTTGGATGGAGTAGATGACTTTTTGCGTTTCGAGCTCTTCTGTTTGGGTTTAGCTTTAGATTTCCTTTTTATACCTTTACCACGTTGCAAGCGAGATATTAAATCATTTTTTATATTTTGCGTAGTTTCTTTGAATCTTGATTGTGCAGAGTCTTTAAGTGATTTACCACTAGATACATCTGATAGAACTTTAGAACTAGTAGAAAGCAAACGCTTTTCTAAATATTTTCCTGCTCTAAGTGCTAGTGGGGTAATACGTCTGATAACATCTGAAAAAAACCCATGTCCATATCCTCTTTGTATATCTCTCCCAACATAAAAGTTCCCACCTCTTTGTTGCTGACAATAATAGTCAGTGCAATCATTAAGATTTGGATGTATTCCTTGAGAATGCATTTCTCTAAATGACATGAATTGTTTAAATATAGAGTTATTTAAAGGTTTTTCTTCTAAATGATAGAACAAAAACAGATTTACCACCAGTAAATACAATTTCTTTTCCTCCGCTTGTTCTTAAATCAATCTGTATAGTGTCAAAATAATTTTTTCTCAATGGAAAATACATAGGTATAGGATAGTTTTTAATTATTTTTTCTGTATTCTCATTAAGAACTGGTATTACTCTTAAAACTGGAACAATGCTATCTCCAACATGATGTGATTCAATTATATCACTGTAAACAAATATCTCTGTTATTCTTGCATCAAGTTCTAATGCATATTCACTAAAAGAATATCCTTCATGGAAAATATTGCTTTTGAAACCTAACAAATCTCTTAATCCATCTCCTAGCTTTACCTCTATACCCCTAGGTACATGCATGGCTACTTTCATGTTTGGAAGTTGTTTGAATGTCAAATATTGAAATGCATCAAATAATTCTTTTGGGGTTCTATATATTCCACTTTCAATTTGAAAGTATTCTTTTTTCTTTATTTTCCTTTGCATAGTTTTACTTTCTTTTAAATAAAGTGTAAAATACTCTCCACTTATTGGTGTTGCAATATTTCTGTATTCAAATTCAAATTCTGTATATCCACTAATTATGTGTTTTTCAGAAAAAATTGATAGCATTCTCATAAACTGAGGTGATTTTTGTTTTTCAAGATGAATTTCAATTTCTTCCTTAAATGATATGATAATTTTATTTTCTTCTATGTTATGATTAAATTCTGCAACCCCTTCTTTAACTATTGTTGAAATATTTTGATTGATAACATGAAATAAATTATCCTCCTTAGCATTAGCTTTTATAGAATGTATAGGTATCTGTCCCAAGGCAAATTGGGACATTGCGAATTATGGAGGGAGTGCAACCTACAAAGATGGTCCCTGCACTTCTCCTTCAATTCATATACAGCTCCCTAAGAGAACACCTGCAAAAGGATGAGCAAGCCATGTTTCTGGGAACTATGGACAGCGTTGGCTCTGTTACAGAGGGGCGCAAAGCAGGGCGCTCTTATGTCCCAAGGCAAATTGGGACATTGCGAATTATGGAGGGAGTGCAACCTACAAAGATGGTCCCTGCACTTCTCCTTCAATTCATATACAGCTCCCTAAGAGAACACCTGCAAAAGGATGAGCAAGCCATGTTTCTGGGAACTATGGACAGCGTTGGCTCTGTTACAGAGGGGCGCACAGCAGGGCGCTCTTATGTCCCAATGCAAATTGGGACCTTGCGAATTATGGAGGGAGTTCAACCTACAAAGATGGTCCCTGCACTTCTCCTTCAATTCATATACAGCTCCCTAAGAGAACACCTGCAAAAGGATGAGCAAGCCATGTTTCTGCGAACTATGGACAGCGTTGCCTCTATTACAGAGGGACGCACAGCAGGGCGCTCTTGGGGAGAGCTGACCCTTGTCCGGTTCGGTTGCACGTGCACGCAAGGTCGTGAGAACCCGCGGTCCACCTGCCAGATATTAATTCTGGGATGATCGCCATCCTCCTGTCATCACAGCACCCAATAGCTGGACATTTTTGGAAATATCCAATGAAAATACCAGGGGCTTCAATTGGGGGAACCAGTAACAAACCTGGGGCTTAATTGTGTAGGAGGAGACATTTTTCGGATGTTCGAGAGAGTGTTAGATTTTTCAAAAAAGGAACGGAGAATTGGTTTTGTGCTTCGGAGAGAAAAGTTCTCCCAAAATAGGTCTGCAGCGATGACCGGCGTTTCCGCGGTCGAAGGGCTCCGCATCCAGTGACGATCCTACGATGTATTTGAAGGTACGGAATGCATGTCTCTTATACTCAGTCTGATGACGATTTGTTAGTTAATTTTCACTCTCTTGACATCTTATGCCATTCCCACTTGAGTAAAATAATTAGAATGAATTTACTAGGAAACTTAAATGAAGGGGATTTAAATATATATATTTTAAATATTCATGATTTAGGGAATGTCTAACACGTATGTCAGTGGAGAATATTTATGTTGTAGTAAGATTGTTAATTGAATTAATTAAATATGTTCTTTTATTATTATTATTTTAATTTCCTTTTGTCAATAAATATATTTTTAATGTTTTATATCATGTCCGTTGTCCTCATTTTCCAATAATTTGATTTTTATGTATTTTGATTCGACACGGCCAATGTCGGATATTGTTTTAATGAACAATACCACTGAATTATGCGTTCTAACCGGATGTGTGGTTAAAACCCACATAACAGTATCATATATTGTTTAGTGTTTGAAATATTTCTATCTTTAAGAATTATAAATTGTTCATTAAGATTTGAAGTAGTTGGTCTATATTTATATGTTTTTGATTTGTTAATAATAGTATATTCATTAGGTAAATGCAAGACATATAATAGTTTTACTGCTCTATCTGGATCAATATGAATCTCAAAGTTTTCTTTCACAATTATCTCAACTTCATTTTCTGTTTCGTTTAAAATAAAACTCACATTGTTAGATTGTGTAATTTTCTCAATATTTTTGTTTAGAGAAATAAACATATTTCCAACATTATCTTCATCTATAGATGCTAATGGTATATCATATTCTCTAGCATCTTGAAGAATTGTTTCTTCTTTTTCAATTGTTAGAAAATACTCATTATTGTGAGGACCTAAATTGAACCAATTTCTAGGTATGAATAACTCAGAAAGTCCTACTTGCCATGAACCGCTTAAAATTATTGGTTTTGAAAGTTTCGTTCTAAGCTTTCCTTGAGTATTATCAGGAAAAAAATTCATAGATGAGTTGCTAGGGAGAGCAATAAAAAAATCAGAAATCATTTCATCCATGCTGCTTTAATCCAACTGTTGAAACGATTATCAAAACCCCTCCACTTTATAAAATATTGTTTATTGTTTCCCTTACCTCGTACTTTCAATATTCGTTCAATTATCCAATAACATCCAGGTGAAATTTTTACTTTTTGAAGTTCTTCTTCATAAAATCTCCCTTGGATTGTTTCATTTTTTAAATCCTTCAAGATATATGTAGGTGGGTAAGTGGGGTAACGCTTTTCAATTTCAAAAACTTCATCAGACCATTGCGGAAGATATCCTTTATGAAATGCTTTTCTTACTTTAGATATACGAATATTATCACCGATATTAAACTTATACTTTATTGTTTTACTAACACCATACAACTTATGAAATATTTGATCTCTTAAACGATCATTATATTTTGAAGGTGCTATGCCGATGCTTCTATGTACACTGTCGTTATAACTCTGAACAAGATGCTTTAAAATGTCAATGTATTTATAAGAATTTCGATATGTAAACACTCTATACATTTTATTTTTAAGTGTTCTGTTAAATCTCTCCACAACACTTGCTTTTGTTTCACTATTTGAAGAATAATGATTAATGTTTTCTTTCTGAAATAAAATTTTTAATTTTTTGTTATAGAATTCTTTACCTTTGTCTGTTTGTATATGTAGTGGCTTTTGAGATGTAAACAATTTTTTAAATGCATGAAGTAATGTGTCTGCAGTTTTATCTTTTAAAGTTATAACACGTGCAAATTTAGAAAATACATCTATAATAGTTAATAAATATCGAACACCAGCATTCTCTCTAGCATGGTTTTGCATATCAACAATATCAGCTTGCCAAAGTTCATTTTCATCATAAGATATAGTTTTTCTTCTTAAATACTTGTAACGAATCGGTCTATGCAAGGAATATGTATTTTGCTCTGATAAAAATGCTTTTGCTGTTTCATATGGTACATTTGCCGCTGATAAGAGACGAGAAATACCTCCAAAAGAAGCAGGATGTTTATAGTTATAATAAATTGACTTCAGTAGTTTAGCCATTGTAGAGTAGGTGATTTAGCATGATCAAGACTAACATCTAACAACTTATCATCATCATCACCACCACCATCATCATCTGTGCTTTTTCTACTACTTTTTATCATAAAACTAGATTCTGATGATGTTCTTTTCAATGGTGTTGCCACTCTCTCTGAATGTTTAACGAAAGGAAACCAATTGTTTCGAACATGAGGATTGCCTATCCACCTCATTGGTATTTTTGCATCATTTATTGCTTCTACAAATTCATAAAATCCAAATGGTGGACTCGTTTTAGTATTTCTCATTAAATAAGAAAACAGATCTACTATATTAGTATGAAGAATAATTTCTCCTGACTTAGTAAGTTCACCATCATTAGTCCAAGAATAAAGATGCTGTTTGAGTTTTTCAACAATTAAAGGAATAAATGTTCTTAAACGTTTAGGAATCGACATTGATATATGATTAATGTCTAACTCAACATTTTCAGTAATGTTTCTCTGTGATAGCTTTTTCTCAGTAATTTCATCTAAGTTTGAAACATTTACATGTATAGGTTCTTTAGGTTTGTGAATTTCATGCTGATATCGCATCACTAAATCATTTAATAATTTTGCTTTCATATCATCAGGTAAATTAGATTTTTCTAAAAGTTGATGCATCTGATCTTCTATTTGTGTTTGAGAAGTTTGAGAATAATGACTTTGAATCATTTCAGCAGGAACTACAGCCATACGTTGAGCCATATTATATTTTTTTGCCAATGGCTTTTCCTATTATTCCTCCTAAAGTTGATAACACAGCTGGAAGAAGTAGAGGTAAAATTGCACCACTTTTCTGATTAATCAATAATTTCTTTTTTTTAGTTATAGGTATATTTTTACTTGCTATATGACGAATAATAGTTTCAAATTTTTTCACTTTTTTAAGATTTAGTGGTAAGTTTCCCAAAAGCACATTTTTACAAATTTCACATATTGAATTAATTTGATCCCTACTTGCAGTTTTAAGAATGACTCTCTTCTGTTTCGGACTTGCAAAAGCGAGTAGTTGAAGAAAACCACAATTGCGTTTAATATTTTTCATACTTTAGGGAGATATATCCAATATATACCTCTTTCATCTGAAAATATATTTTCTCGTAGTCGAAAACGATCCTCTGTCATTGGATGACAATCTACTAATAAATAAGAATATGGTTGAGAGGTAGAACTTTTATATGCATCAAAGAAAAAAGACGTTTTGTAAGGAAATGCTTGTCTTGCAAAACAGATCAGCTGACTTGAATCTCTTGTATTTCGAAATAAAACAAAATACTGTGTGTTTAAACTTATATCTCTCATGATTTTACATTTTGGATAAAGGTTTTGAAGTATTAGAATTACGCTTATAGATCGATGATGAGAATCTACTGTAAACAATTGACCAACTTCATTTGATAAGCAATTCATCAAATCATCTATAACTATCAAATCAATATTTTCAAACACTTTGGGTAAGCCCTGAATAAATTCAATATTATCAGTATTTAAAAACCATGGTTGAAACACAGAATAACACCATAAAACTTTCTTCAATGGCTTCTCATAAGGATTAATCTCCACTATTTTTCTAACTAAATAAGTTTTTCCCGATTGAGACATTCCACTCACTATCATGTTGCTAGGATATTTTAAGTCAAACATTTAAGACACTTCTATAGATGTAGAATTAAAATTATATTCTAAAGAATGTATGTTAAAATTTACAACACGAGATCTGATATTCTACTGAAAATAACAATCTACATGAAGGATTTATAAAGGTTTTACTTTTGCAAACAGTGAAAACTTGTTAGAAAATTTAAATATTAAAAAATCGATTACTTAAAACAAAATACTTTATTAGCTTTAAGTGAGAAAAATACTAAAAATTGACATACAAATATCATCCATAGTAAGCTCTTAAAATATCAAATATAAAATTACGACATAGAGGGCAGTTCGATAGCTTTTTAGCACATGCTTGACATGAAATTAAATGTCCACATGGTTGAAATAACACTTCAGTTTCTTTATCCATGCAAATCTTGCATAATAACATATCTCCTTTTCTGTTTGTCTTTTCAGTCACAGATTCAAAACCATATGCAGAAAAATGATTCTCTTCTATTTGTATCAGAGTTGTGGAGTGAAATCTAGATTTTTTCTCTTGCTTCTTAAACTCTAAAATTTCATTACAGAGTTCATTAAAGGTTTCAATTTTCTTTCCTTGTCTTAACATATGCAGAAATCCTATTTCATTTATTAGAGATTCTGAAAATATATCCAGTGCATCTTCTACAATATCTAAGTTTAAAAGACTTTGTAAACATTTTGCATTAAATTTATTTTTGGAGATAGTAAGAAAATCACAACCAGGAAAAAACATTTCATGTTCATTTATCGGATTCATAAAACTTTTCCAATTTCCATGACTACCACCACAGAAGAAACAAGTAACAAAATCCTCAACACATGTATAATAAAATCCATAGCTAGATAACATATATGGACTTAAATAATCCAAGGGCCAACTTTCAAATGTTGAAAGACGGCTTTTCATATCCAACATTCTTGTATGTCTAGGTCTATTTTGTATAAAATTGCTCTCGTTTGAAGAATAAAAATTGATGTTTGGAGCAAAACACATGTTATTCATAATTTTAATTACTATATATACTACAATAATTCAATTCATTCCGAGAAAACGTAGTGAAACTTCAAATTGCATTTGCTTTTATATATAATAAAAAAATGATTATTTTATTTTTGCTAATCAGATATCTTTCAAAACTAGTGATTGCCTCTAATCTGATGAATGTTATAATTTTTTTCACATTTTATCACTATCTATTTCACATGTCACAACGTTTAGAATATTTGCAGACATTAACCTCGCAGCTTCAGTGATTGAAAATATTTCTATTATTCTGAACTGCGAACATGAAAAATGAAAACGAACACTCAAGTTTGAAAAATGAGGTGAAATCACGCATTTCTATACTACTTACACCATATATATCGCATATATATATATGGTGTCCCAAAAGCATTGATCTAGGCCTTTATTCCTTAAAAATTGATCGTAGACATATATAATAAATTACAAAGTTGCGTAAAAAAGGGTAAAGAATTTTATGAAATCGATATAAATTTTCAAGGGATTAAATTTTAAGAAATACAAAATTTAAATTTTTATATGGTCCACGTACAAAAACATTCCCAATGAGTAAAATATACTAATAAGGTGATGTACAGAATTTCATCATTTTATCATAAAAAGTCCTAGAGATATGTTTAAAGAAAGTGGGTGAGGGATTAATCATAAATTAAAATGTAAATGTTTACAGCAAGAGTGCAAATGACGCAACGCAGAAATGCATCACAGGCTTGTTATCGATATTGGCATGGATGGAAAACTCTGTATTGGCATGGATGGAAAACATTTTGAACAAGCTTTGTAATCATTGTAAGAATTGTACGCAAGCCCTGTCCTGTTCAGTCCAATTGCGATGCTCACGACACCATTGTAAACGGGCCGTGCGGTGCACTCTGGACAATGGGATACACACAATAGGTCTGCGGGCATAGAGTCCTCCTTCTTCCAAACGTCTGGTTACAGTTTTTCGGGCGATCCGCTGTCCTGTGGTAGCAAGAAACTGATTTGCCACCTGCTGAACTGTGGTGCCCCGGTACCCTTCTGCTGATAGGAAAATGTATCTGTCTCCTGCAGGCGTCGTACTTCTAATACGACCTCCCCCATGACATTTACTACACATTCCAATTGTTTTAAATGCTTGCCACAGCCGTGAAACAACGCTGTGGGCGATGTCGAACTCTCTGGCAACATCTATTATTTTTTGCCTTTCTTCGATCTTTCCAATAATACGGCGGCCACACGTAAAATCATCTAAATAATATCGGGAAGACATACCGAAAATTTCAAGTTCGTCAATTAAATCTTTCCCGTAAAACTTTCACTTGGAACAACAACTGTCCACACTCGTAAAATGCTTTAAATCTCTTATTAGCGCTCTCACGTGGCGAACAGAGGTGTAAATGAAAAATTTGCATACGCACACTCCTTTCTACTGTATCCCGCACTTATTTTAATTTTCCAAATTTTGACGTCGTTCAAGACGTTTATATATATATATATATATATATATATATATATATATGTATATATCTCACTGGACGGGTTTGGGAGTATTTCCGTGAACGTTCGTACTGCCTCCCTGGTAGAATTTCGACTTGTTCATTCCGGTGCTTCTAGATTAAGCTGTTGAGGTTGATCGTGTATACACGTGGTGAGGAAGAAGGATTCATGCCGCATGGTAATACAATTTTATTAATGTATCCTTTTTTCATTTTTTGATGTCTGTAGTCTGAGTTTAAGCATTTATACTAATGTACTATTGCTTAATCTGAAACAGGCATTTGTTTGGGTTAATTAGAATTAAATACTCAGACCTGAAGAGGAATTTTATTCTGATTAATCATCGAATTTGGGAAGGTTCTGTTCTTTTCTCTTATCGGCATTATGGCCGTGAATTTGCTTCTATGGTGATGTTAATATTACTTGAATTGTATTTTTATTTTTATTTTTACATAATTCTTATTATTACATTTCAAATATATATATATATATATATATATATATATATGTATATATAAATTAAAATAACAAAAACTAAAGTGCAAGAGTGTGAATCAGTAACCACAGTATCAAACCGCGAGCAAAATAAAGCGTGTGAAAAGCAAAAAGCAACGAGGAAGGGCCGAAAAAGTAGAGCACGGAGAGGCCAGGACAAGGAAAACATATTAAAGAATAGTATATCTGCCAGAAACGTCTTCAGGGGCACATTCTAGACAGATATACTAAAATCCGTTGTTTCTATGATTGCATATAAACACGTGGTTAAAATATTATGCAATCTGTGCCCAACAACGGAATAACAGGAAAAAAAGGATAAAATTCAATAATAGAATATAAAATACCACATAAACATGAAATATAAAATACCATATAGACATGAACATGAAAAATATAGCGCACAAATATACGAATTTGCAAAAAAGAGCAACTCACATGTCGAAAGGTCGTCACCGTGAAAAATCTTCAAATGAGTCCACCACATGCTACAATTTGAACGCTTACCTCGCTTACTACCACGTGGGAATAATCCAGACCAGAGGAAGTGGAAGTGGCAGTACATACTTTCGGAGAGATAAACCCAAGAGTTTAGAAACTGACCGAGATGTGACCACGATTATCGAAAACTTTGAAATAATGGATAACACTGTTTTTTGGAGCCGTAGCCTGTTTTTTGTTTTATTAGCTTTTTAGATATCCGCCTTAACGGTTTTAAGAGTGTTTTAAACTTTTTTCTTTACCCGCCGAGGCGGTTTTTTAAAAATTTTTTGTTTTTAGTGTAATCGAAATTACTGATTTTTAATATTTTTACATTTTTATTTTTGCCCGCCGGGGCGGTGTTTATTTTATGGTGTTTCCACGACTTTAGAATACTGTACTTATACTGCGATCTACAAATAAGGGGGGGAAATTGTACATAAAGCAAAGATTTTTGAGACGATTAATGTGTGTTAGTGTACACTTATTACTATCCAGGCGTTTAATGCGGAGCAAATAGCTAGTGATTAGATTTCTAAAAACTTGGTTGCTAAGGCAAGAAGAGAAATGTGGGAAGAATTTTACATTAAATTTAAATTGATGTCTCTTATCATAAACTAGCCGCCTTTGGCGACCAGCCTGTTCGCAACCCTTGAAAATGCTGATCGTGGCAAATTCCAACCGTGGCAAACTCGTTGGCGCGACCTACCATAAAGGTGTAAGGTAACTGGTTGGACGGCCAGGATGTGCCACCCAATTTAGACCGGAACCCAGTGGGGGAGGCATCCACAGGGAACGTACCCTCCTTCCCCTACCACCAACCTCTCGGAAAAACATACGGACCCATATGTTTAACGTGATCGTACTCCGCGTGAACATGGCTGCAGTTTTGGCAGTGGCGGGAATCGAACCCGGGCCTACCGAGTGAAATTCCCGCGCGCTAACCACTGGGGTACTTCGCCCTCCGCGACATTTTCCATAACTTTCTTTTTATTCACCGAATTTAGACCGGAACCCAGTGGGAGAGGCAGCCACGGGGACCGTACCCTCCTTGCCCAACCACCAACCTCTCGGAAGGACTTACAGACCCACATGTTTACTCCGCGTGAACACGGCGGCAATTTTGGAAATCGAACCCGGGCCTACCGCGTGCAATTCCCGCGCGCTAACCACTGGGCTACTTCGCCCTCCGCGACAATCTCCATAACTTTCTTTTTATTCACCCAATTTAGACCGTACCCTCCTTCCCCTACCACCAACCTCTCGGAAGGACTCACGAACCCACATGTTTAACGTGATCGTACTCTGCGTGAACGTGGCGTAAGTTTTGGCAGTGGCGGGAATCGAACCCGGGCCTACTGAGTGCAATTCCCGCGCGCTAACCACTGGGCTGCCGCGCCCTCCGCGACAATCTCCATAACTTTCTACATATTCACCCAATTTAGACGGGAACCCAGTGGGGGAGGCATCCACAGGGGCCGTATCCTCCTTCCCCTACCACCAACCTCTCGGAAGGACTTACGGACCCACATATTTAACGTGATCGTATTCCACGTAAACACGGCGGCAGTTTTGGCAGTGGCGGGAATCGAACCCGGGCCTACCGCTAACTTCCCGCGCGCTAATTTGCAATTTAAAATGACCATATGTTTAATTCCATCATCCTCATTCCATTGTTTCATTGTTCTATCATTTAAAATATCCATAAAATTAAAATATCCATTTAAAATATCCAAAAGTTAAAATATACATTTAAAAAATCCAGATCGTCCCATCATTTAAAATATAAATATAATAATTTATATAGAGCAAAGGCGCTCTATTCAGAACCGTGACGTCACCTCCACCTTGACGTCCCCACCCACCACCTTCCCTGCTTCAGCGGGGGAGAAACGAACGGAACGCCGAGAAATTTAAAATCATGGCGTCTTTAAAATTGCCATCCTGAAGGCAATTTTCATTATTTCTGGACCACATTAGACTTGTAAGAATGCCAGATATTTCAGCTTTCTAAAAATGTAAATTATTAGTCGAAATTATGAGTACTTTTCACGATGCGAGAATTTAAAAACAAAAAATTGATTTTTTGAGCCAAAAGTGAGTTTTGTTTTAAAATCTAAAATATACATTTAAAAAATCCAGATCGTCCCATCATTTAAAATATAAATATAATAATTTATATAGAGCAAAGGCGCTCTATTCAGAACCGTGACGTCACCTCCACCTTGACGTCCCCACCCACCACCTTCCCTGCTTCAGCGGGGGAGAAACGAACGGAACGCCGAGAAATTTAAAATCATGGCGTCTTTAAAATTGCCATCCTGAAGGCAATTTTCATTATTTCTGGACCACATTAGACTTGTAAGAATGCCAGATATTTCAGCTTTCTAAAAATGTAAATTATTAGTCGAAATTATGAGTACTTTTCACGATGCGAGAATTTAAAAACAAAAAATTGATTTTTTGAGCCAAAAGTGAGTTTTGTTTTAAAATCTTTAAAAAATATTAGAAATCGAAATTCAGATTTGAAATTGATATATTTTTACTCGAAATTCTCTGCTCTTTCCGATGGTGTAATTTATTTTTTTCTACGATGTCTGGATCGTGGAGAAAAAAGGGCAAAAAAAGGTCGAAATCGCATAAAACATTAAATAAATAAAAAAATAATTAAAATTTTAAAAATCGGTTTTCATGTGTCCCCTTCCCTCCCCCCCGGGTCTCCGATTGCCAAATTTCGTAGCTCTCCGACGCGCGGTCGCGAAACGTATAGTGTATAAGACAGACAGACAGACACACACACACACACACACACACACAGACATTGCCTTTTATTATTTAAGACTAGCCGCTTTTGGCGACCAGCCTGTTCGCAACCCTTGAAAATGCTGATCGTGGCAAATTCCAACCGTGGCAAACTCGTTGGCGCGACCTACCATAAAGGTGTAAGGTAACTGGTTGGACGGCCAGGATGTGCCACCCAATTTAGACCGGAACCCAGTGGGGGAGGCATCCACAGGGAACGTACCCTCCTTCCCCTACCACCAACCTCTCGGAAAAACATACGGACCCATATGTTTAACGTGATCGTACTCCGCGTGAACATGGCTGCAGTTTTGGCAGTGGCGGGAATCGAACCCGGGCCTACCGAGTGAAATTCCCGCGCGCTAACCACTGGGGTACTTCGCCCTCCGCGACATTTTCCATAACTTTCTTTTTATTCACCGAATTTAGACCGGAACCCAGTGGGAGAGGCAGCCACGGGGACCGTACCCTCCTTCCCCAACCACCAACCTCTCGGAAGGACTTACAGACCCACATGTTTACTCCGCGTGAACACGGCGGCAATTTTGGAAATCGAACCCGGGCCTACCGCGTGCAATTCCCGCGCGCTAACCACTGGGCTACTTCGCCCTCCGCGACAATCTCCATAACTTTCTTTTTATTCACCCAATTTAGGCCGTACCCTCCTTCCCCTACCACCAACCTCTCAGAAGGACTCACGAACCCACATGTTTAACGTGATCGTACTCTGCGTGAACGTGGCGTAAGTTTTGGCAGTGGCGGGAATCGAACCCGGACCTACTGAGTGCAATTCCCGCGCGCTAACCACTGGGCTGCCGCGCCCTCCGCGACAATCTCCATAACTTTCTATATATTCATCCAATTTAGACGGGAACCCAGTGGGGGAGGCATCCACAGGGGCCGTATCCTCCTTCCCTTACCACCAACCTCTCGGAAGAACTTACGAACCCACATATTTAACGTGATCGTATTCCACGTAAACACGGCGGCAGTTTTGGCAGTGGCGGGTATCGAACCCGGGCCTACCGCTAACTTCCCGCGCGTTAATTTGCAATTTAAAATGACCATATGCTTAATTCCATCATCCTCATTCCATTGTTTCATTGTTCCATCATTTAAAATATCCATTTAAAATATCCAAAAGTTCAAATATACATTTAAAAAATCCATATCGTCCCATCATTTAAAATATAAATATAATAATTTATATAGAGCAAAGGAGCTCTATTCAGAACCGTGACGTCACCTCCACCTTGACGTCCCCACCCACCACCTTCCCTCTTTCAGCGGGGGAGAAACGATGCGGCACGCCGAGCGGAACGCCGAGAAATTGAAATTCGGAAACTTTTAAAATCCCGATCCTGTGGGCAATACGGAATATTTCCTGACCAGATTGGACTTGTAAGAATGCCAGATGTTTGACCTTTCTAAAAATGTAAATTATTAGTCGAAATTCTGAGTACTTTTTACTATGCGAGAATTTAAAAACCAAAAATCGTTTTTTTTGAGTCAAAAGTGACTTTTGTTTTAAAATCAGAAAAAAATATTAGAATTTGTCCCTGAGATTTGAAATTTATATATTTTTACTCGAAATTCTCTGCTCTTTCCGATGGTGTGATTTATTTTTTTCTACGATGTCTGGATCGTGGAGAAAAAAGGGCAAAAATGTCAAAAAACGGTCGAAATCGCATAAAATATTAAATAACAAAAAAAATAATTAAAATTTTAAAAATCGGTTTTCATGTGTCCCCTTCCCACCCCCCAGGGTCTCCGATTGCCAAATTTCGTAGCTCTCCGACGCGCGGTCGCGAAACGTATAGTGTATAAGACAGACAGACGCACAGACACACAGACATTGCCTTTTATTATATAGATAGTAGTAGTGAAAGAGTTACAATGTATATCAATGGTGATGTCAAGATAATTTACAGATTTGGAAGGGTGGGATTCATTCGGTATTAATTCAAGATTGTATGGATATAAATTAAGTGTGGGTAAAGAATCGTGTGCAGTATGAAAACAAAGAAAAACATCATCAATGTATCGAAAAATAGAAATGTTACGAGTGAACAGAGTGGATTTTCTTTCGTAGAAGTAAAGATAAATATTGGCGAGCATGGAGCTACTAGTGGATCCAATCGTTTGGAGGTATACAGCATTGCCATGTACAAGATAGTTGTGAAAAAGCACAAAATGCAATAAATTATTGAAGGTGGACGAGTCATATTTAGTAAGAGTATTTAATTTGAATTGATCGAAGAGTTGTTTAATGACAGAAAATAAATCTTTGATGTCGATGTTATTAAAAAGATCTTTAAAATCTAATGTTTGGAATGAATCAATGGCAGAAAAGGATTTCAGTTTTTGAATAAGTTCATAGCTATTTCGGATAATGCAATGTGGCTCAAGGGAAATAGCATGAAAAAGAATATTTAAGTTTTTTATTAGCTTTTGATGCATAAGAGTTGTATCCACTGGTAACGGTTCTAAATTTTACTGGGTCCTTGTGAAATTTTGGTATGATTACTAAATATGGAAGGTTTAAATTTTGATGAGTATCAAAAAATTGTTTATACTTGGAAATAAGTTTGCGTTTTAAATCATGTATGGTTGTTTTTTGCAATTTGAAGGTATTAATTTGATTTAAATTGGATAATAATGTTTTAATGTAGAAAAATTTGCAGAAAATAGCATAGTTTGATGAAGCTTTGTCTGCATACGTAAAAACTAGGAATTTCTGCATATGTGTAATACTTTGCTTTAGTTTTGATAATTGGAAATTAGACTGTGGAATATTCGAATGTGATAGCTTAAATTGAACATGGGATAAAATTTTAGATTTCCAGATACAAAAGGCTTCCATTGGTATAGAATGTGTAATGGACATTTTATATATGAATTTATCAATATCAAGAGAGAGAGTGTTAAGGATAGAATAAGGATGATTTTTAGAAGGTAGTCTATATTTTGTTCCATATGACATAATGAGTTTTAAGGAAGGGTCGGTGATTATATCTAAGTTACCCGTTAGTACATGACCAAAATGGGTATTTATAAAAGGTTTCAATGCAGGTGAATGACAATTACAAAGATTATTTTTATCTATCGGAGTGGAGGACGATGGATCAGTAGATTTTGAAATCTGGTTATAGTTAAAAATAAGTCTACCGAATGGGATATTATATTTATATGATTTAACAATATTGATGTTTTTTATTGGAAATTCAAGTGATAGGTGATGGAAAAGTTTGGTGAGGTTGAAGGAATCAATGATTCGGTTTGAAAAGTTAATAACACAATAAGAGTTAGAGGGAGGGATACCTGGTTGAACATTAGCAGGCATTAAGCTACGTTTGATGTAATGCGCACGAGTGACAATTAAGTCAAAGAATAAGTGGGAGAAGTGAGAGCTTGACAAATTTAAAGTAATGAAGACATTATAAACAGTGTTAAGAAGCTTTTTCTTAATAGCAAAAATCCAGGTTTTACATTCAGTCATATTGTAGGAAGTTTCATATAGATTTAAAAGCCTAATGATTTTAGTTTTAATGTAGAGAAAGTTTGAATTACTGCTAGTAGGTTTATTGACTTTACTACCTCTGTTTGTGCGTTTGGAATTTTGAGAATGATTAACATTGTTTGAAGTTTTGATGAGGTTGTATATTGATAAAAGTTGTGGTGTGTAGTCTGCAAATGTTTTTTTAACAATATTTTGGTTAAAAAGAAGTTGATTCAGACCATAAGGGAATATACATTTGTGTTTGATTATATAATTGTTTTCAAAAAATAGTCGATGATGAAGATTTGGTATGATGTCTAGAATAGAGATGAAAATGTTTTCAAATCCATGTTTTTGAAAATGTTCAAATTCGATACAACAATCATTTTGCTTTCCATTATAATTTTTGATCTTACTGCGATGTAGATTAATTCTGAGATGTAGATGATTTTTAGTTTGTCCTATATAAGCAAGATTACAGATTTTGCAGGTGATTTTGTAGATGCAATTAAATACTTTACAAAAATTAAGAGTTTTCTGATTATCGATTTGTGTGGGATCAGCGACGGGACAAGTTTTGCAAGTTTTGGAGTTACAAGAAGCAAAAGAAAGATTCTTGTGATAATCGTAGGAGGATAAAGAAGGATCAAAAGAGCAATGTTGGTCAAAGGTTTTCGATCCGAGTGTACCCCAACCAGTACACAAGTACCGAGCACAAGATTGGTGGGTTAGACCATCTTTCTTGCCAAGCGTTAAATCTAAAAGTGGAACTTGATTCATTTGAAATAGAGAAAGCACATGAAATGCAAAGGAGATACTATGATATTACACAACAATAACATAATTTATGTGGAGAGATAAAGTTGAAAATAGAAAAGTGGTGGATCAATTATTTAAAAAAAAAAAAAAAAAAAAAAAAAAAAAAAAAAAAAAAAAACTCTGAAGAGGATGTGAAAATGAGAAAGAAAGGAAATCATGGATACTGCATATTACAGACTCAATTCAGACACTACCGTAAAATAAAAATGAGAGATATGTATATATATGTATATATATGAGATATATGTATATATATATATATATATATATACATATATATATATATATGTATATATATATATATATACATATATATATGTATATATATGTATATATATATATATGCATATATATATATATATATATATATATATGTATATATATGTATATATATATATCTATATATATAGATATATATATATGTATATTAAATCACATTGTACTCTGTTTCCATATGGATTAAATCAGTTATATCTCAATGGTAATATTGTTAAGAATAATTTTGTAGATAATAAATATTCTATTTTTAATCACCTTTTTTTAAAACCTCTTTTACATAATAGTAAATTGGCTAAACTCAAAAGATTTAAACGCGGTAAAGGAAGCTCCTCCCAATATGATATTAAAGCGGAGATTAAAAGTATGCATCAACAATTCAATAACACATATCAATGGAAATTTATTAAATCATGGGTATTTGCAGTTAAGAAAAAACAATTAAACACAGTTTATGCTATTTTCTTAAAGTTAAATCTTACTAATGAACATTTTAATCATATTTTCTATGATTTGCTCATTACTAGATCAAAATATTTAAAAATAAAACTTAATCAATTTCATCATAATAACTGTTCCAATTCTTATTGTGTAATATCATTTAAGCATCCTATTTATAATTCCATAAACTTTAAGAATTCATTTAATCAATTTCATCATTTATTGCCTGTAAAGGATTTGAATGTTACAAAAACTTTTAAATATAACAAGCCTATTGGAAGAACCATTTTTAATTACAATGCAATTTCAAAATCTCTCTCAGTCGACATAGATTCCTCAACAAATTTAGATGGTGAATGTATTTGTAGTGCTGATAATTATGCTGAATTTATAAATCCACAATTGGGTCATATAGTTACTGGAGACTTAGCCATTGTAAAAGATAAATCTTTAAGAACTATAATGTCATTTGGCACTAAATTCAGGTTACCTTCATGTAATAATTCTAAACAAGTGTTAAAGTCAATCAATCTGGACCTTGATAAATTTATTTATGGATTAGCTTCTAAATATGCTCAGCCTTTAGAGGCATTTAATATGTGGAAATTTACTATTTTAAGATCTATTAAAAATACCATTTGTAGTATTAATTTATCTAGATCCATATATAATATGGATAATATAAAGCATTCTGTTAATGATTTACATAGATCTTTTGTTATTACTTATGTAGATAAAGCCTCTAATAATTATGCTATTATTTGTAAAAAATTCTATATTCAATATCTGCTAGATTATTTAAAAAATAATAGTCTATTTAAAATTGATTCACACTCTCTTAATAGTATCAAATTGAAAATTATCAATATGTATAGTGATTTAGATATTAATAATAAATTTTTGACATTTCCATATATTGTGCTTATACCTAAATTTCATAAAAATCCTATTAAATTTAGAACTGTTACTAGTGGTCATAATTCATACTCTACCACTGCTAGTAAATTATTACTAAATTATTTAAATGTACTAAATAGCAATTTACGAGATTCTGGTGATAGCTACATTATTCTAAATAACAGTAAGGAATTAAAAAATAAATTAAAAACGCATGGTAAAATAATAGGATTTCAAACTTTTGATTTTAAAGATCTATTTAATAATATTAAGATCACTGATCTATATGATGTCATTTTAGCTTTATATAATGCTTATATTACTAAACATTCTAATCTTACAAAATTTACCAATTTTCCTAAGCTTCTCCATTTTGTTCTTTTCAATAATTATATCTTTCAAGGTAATAAATTATACTTACAAGTCTCAGGTGTTCCACAAGGTGGCTGTAGTAGCAGTATGTTAGCTAATTTATACCTATATCATTATGAAAAATTCTTTACTTCAACTGATTATAAAATTTATAGATATGTAGATGATCTGATTTGTCTTGTATTTACTGATAACTATGTCATAGATATAGATTTCTATCCGGATAATTTGGAATTAATACCTAATGAAACTTCTATTAGTAATAATGTTTATTATTTGGATTTAAATCTAATTATAGAACCTGCTCATGGGATAGTTACTAAATTATATGATAAAAAAGATTTTTTTAAATTTAATATTAATAAATTATTACCTTTTAATTCCTGCAACTCGATTCAATTGTTTAGAAATATTATACTTAATCAACTTTTTAGAATTTATAGATTATCAGATAAAAAATTTCATGCTTTGCACATTAATAACCTCAAAATTACCAGTAAAATGTATCAATATCCTGCATATTTAGTCAATAGTATAGTTAATAAGTTTCGATTAGCCTAAAATTCTCATATTCTCCCCTTATTATCTTATTTTAGCCGTACTTCTTCATTCTCCTGCAATTATATTTTCATCTTTTTATCTCGAAGCTTTAACAGTTGAATAACTCATTTTATTGCTTTTGCGCAGTACTGTTTTTATTACTCTCTTTGGCAACAGCAAATCACATCTTTTCATTTTGGCATATGGCAACGATGATCCAGTCATATTTTGCTCGTCATGGTTGCGCTGAAGAGGTGCGTTTTGAGGTATTTATGTTTCCTTTATTGTTCCAATCTTTATGCTTGTCGTCCATATAACACAAGTTTATAGATAAAATCTATCTT